>VXBU01002005.1:706430-840469 GCA_013400315.1 Bombycilla garrulus
AAAAAAAAAAAAAAAAAAAAGAAAGACAGTACTGCAAGAGAGCTACACACCCTTCTTGTTCCCTTCCTCCTCCCTATTTCCACTCTCCCTGGTTTCAGGCAGCTACTGAAAGGAGCAGAAATAGCATGGTCCTATCTTGGTGAGCACTCATAACTTAGCCAAGGAACCCCACATAGTTTCTCAGGAAAATAATTGAGACAATAGTTATCCCATTACTGTCTTCAAAAGAAAATCATTTAGCAACATTGTAGCAAGGGATTGTTAGCAGCACAACAACAAAAACCTGCTGAGAGTCTGAAAATGAAAAACTTGCAAAGAATTCCAATCACCACGTAGGTTGTGTAGATACACTATATGAACACTTCAGCTCATTTCTCACTTTCTTACTCTGTTCTCTCATCTTCTTTCTCACAATCCATGATATTAACTCTTAGTAACTCAATATTTAATTAGATGATAAACTCCTTGGGACCATAAATCTGTACCACCAAATACAACCATGTCCCCTTCTGATTTCTGTACACCACCAAAAAGTCCCAAACATCTAATTTATATGCCAAGTGTCAAGATCACATAATCAGGCTTACTCCATCAGACACCATTAGTACTTCTCTGCCTTCCACTATTTCCTGAAAGCAAGCAACAACTCATATGCAACTTTTAGTACAGTATATTCTGCTTTCTTTATTTATAAAGCACCAATCACTTAATTTTATTGACTCTCAAAGAGCCATCTCTAATGTATAACTTTATCTGGAAGGATATTATACTAATGCTGCATCATTTCATAGATTTGCAAACCCCACACCATACTCATCACCTCCTTGAAAATATTTCAGAAAAAACAAGGTGTCACAAATGACACCCCCTAGGTACTTCAGGCGACTCAATCAAGACAAAAAAAGTGCTCATGTAGCTAATTGTGTAAATGCAATGGATGGCCTTGGCCTTCCACACGTGCAACTGGCCCTTTAATTGAAGAAAACATCTATCTTCCAAAACTGTAGTAAATTCTAACACATTAATTAATAACTAAGAATGCTTATGTGATGCTCTAATGTTGCAGAGGGACAAAATTTAAATAATTTTGTGAAGCCATTAAAAACAAGTGCAAGTAATAAAGAGCAACAAATAAACCCAGGATCACAAATAACTATCTTCAGGAAGCACCATAAGCAGTTGTTCTGCTCTAAGAACAACAGCAAAGACTTTGACATAATGGCACATGGACAAAATAACTTGGCTTCCAGCTGGCCAACAAATGCTGATGTGTTTTAGAAACTATTTGTTCAGCAGTTAATATCTGTAGTTTTCCAAATTACTTATAAAGGAAAAAATTCTTTACTGTGAGGGTGGTGAGACACTGGAACTGATTGCCCAGAGAAGCTGTGGATACCCCAATCCTGGAGTGCTCAAAGATCAGGCTGGACAGACCTCTGAGCAACCAGGTCTAGTGAAAGGTGACCCTGCCCACAGCAGGCCCCTTCCAACCCAGGCTATTCTATGATTCTATGAAATCCTCATTCTTTTTGATTCCTTATTCATTTCAGAAGCTTCCAGGTCCTATCTTAGGAAATAAAGAACATAGCACAAAACCATTTAACATACGGGAATATGAAAACATAACAGTTATGTATTGGACTGTGTAAAAGAGTTATATTCAAGAAGAAAAACCCTCTGGCACAAATGTGAAACAAAAGGATCTTTCATGATTTCAGTTTGCAATGATTTCAAGAAATTACTAAAAATTTTACATGCCTGAAAATGGTTCTATTTTTGGAAAAGGGACAGCTCTGAAGTACATTAAGGATTTTAAAAATAATTATGTTTTAACAGCAAAAATTATTAAGTTTATTTGCCTCCACATTTAGTAACAGTGTCTCTTGGTTATGCTCTTACACCCTTAATTGTTCACAGTAAAACTTTTTGCTGTTTACTGTCCCAGAGTCTTGTACTTCCTTGAGCCAAAACTCATTCCTCAAAAGTTAGGTTTCATCCTGACCAATTCACAAGGCCACATAAACATCCATTCCTGATTAATGGGCTTCATTGTTTGGTTTTTTTTAGTAAAACTATTTTAGTTTTAACCTTCCTTAGATGGCTGTGCGTTTTTTATTTACACATTATTCCTATACCTATTATTCTTATCTCATTGTAAAAAGCTAGAGAGCAAAGATTCCAGTCTTTTATTTTAAAGCCACATCCCTGAGATAGCTACTATAGGAACATTTTCCAGGCTGTTCTTGTTAGGACAATTTAGGACACACTAGCTTGAGATCCCAAAGATGCTCAGCTGAAGAAAATTCAAATCATGTGGAGTACCCCACACCACATATTTCAGAGAAAGCAGAAGGGACGCATTAGGGAAGAATGTTTAATATCTCTTCAGACTTTAGCACTTCTGCCTAAATTGCTTGTGTAACTCTAAAGACATGTCATGTCACTGACCACAGAAGAATCACAGTGCTCCTTGGAACCCTTCTTCCCATAATGTCCCTGACATGTTTTCCTCTGACCCATTAGCATTAGTCACCGTCAGAAAAATGTGGAGGAATTTTGGAAGGTTTTTCAAAAGCTTCTCCTGCTGCCAAAACAATGCTGAGCCAGCCAGTCATTTCAAAAATTCAGCATCAAATTAATCTGCTGAACCTCCAAGCTACTTCTTTGCTGACTAGAATTAAAACTATTCACTGTCTCTCTAGTTTACTTCAATTATAAAAGCTGGACAAACAAAGGGAGTTTGAAGGTCAGAGGGGGAGAAAGCAGAAAGAAGATGAAGCACATTAATTTTTACCAGGCACATGAAGAGAAGCAATTGTGGACAATAACACCATCTTAGTTTGATGTCCCTCGTCTTCATTTCTTTACACACTATATGGAATGAAGATTTTAAGATTTAAACTAAAATTTCCATTCATGAATGCTTCCAACCCATTCACTGCATTTCATATTTCAGCTTAAATAGAGATGAGTTGCCAGTATACCTCATAAGAACCATAATGTCTCAGTCAATGTTTAGCTCAAAAAGTGAAAAATAAAAAAAAGAAAATGGTTTGACCATTTTACCTCTGTATTATTTCAGCTTTATATTCACAACAGGAAAATATATTTGCAGTAGGCAAATACATTGCAAATTTGAATCTCGGGTACCTCCATCTACAAAAATGGAACTACTCTGGATTCACATTAGTATGACCAAGAACCCTTTGGCTCACCAGCAGAAGTACATCCCGTATTCCCAAGTAAATCCAATCTTGCTGCAGTGGGAGAAACAAAATTCAGACCTACCTAACATTTGGTGCTGAGGTAATTGTATGAAGAGAAGTGCCAGGATGTCACTTTTACAACTCACGGAAGAACACATACAAACGGGCTGCTGTAGCAAGTAAGATGTGGTTTTATATGAATATATGGTAAGCAACAGAAACTATTACTATCTATTTTATATAAATCAATAGTTCAGTCTCATCTGGAGCAGCATATATTTTACAGAGTTCAGAAATAAAGTCTGTCTGGAAAACACCAGTGAGAGAGCAGAGACTTACAAACAGTTTCTTAGGAAGAGACGATACAAAAAAAACAACCTCAGAGAATGAAACAAAGAAGACACACCAGAGAGGGGTATAAGATGAGAGTGCTACATAGAAAAGCAATTAGGATGCTCTGTTCCCATGAATTCCCTTTCAATAATAGAGGGGGAGGGGGAAGGAAGGGAGGGGAAAAGGACAAGCAATAAATTCAGAAAGTGAAATTTTCAGAGACACTCACCTCACCTAAAATCATGGCACATCTACTACCGCTGACAAGATGATTCAGGGTTATCTTTGTAAATCAAACTTGAGGGGAAAAAATATTAATTATCAATACAGTGTTTTAAAAATTATTTATATAAGCATCACTATAATTTGCAAATCTGTACAACATTCCTGTAAGATTTCTATACTTCTCCCTTTGTATCTGAGACAACTTAGAACTCTTCAACACTGCAATTAATTTTATGCAAGTTTTTCTGCCAAGCAAAGAAAAAGAGGGGTTGGATCAAAGAAATTAATTTCAAAAATAAATATTTTGAAAAAAATTAGACAATTTTACTTGTACATTTTTTCTAACTAGAATTTAATATGCATACTAAATTACAAAATACCACTTCAATGCCAAAACAATTGTTTTAATCAACAAAAGCCAATTCAATAAACAAGCAGAAGCTTGAGAAAGCACACGCAACACTAGAAATTGGAACTAAAAATAGAACTACAATATGGGTTGTTTGAATAGCCATCAACTACAGGTTGATTAAATTAATGACTTATAGGTTGGGAGTTTTATTTAGCAATATCTGCATTTTACACCCATGGTGAGTAACTTTTTTCAGCATTTTGTATAGACCCAGGTATGTGAGGTGATTAGAGAACAATTCTCACCATCCAGGCAAGGCATCATGTGATTTAAGAGTTTCTGTAGAAGAGATACTATCACCTTCCTAGGACCAGAACAGCTCTGTATTCCTGAATTATAGTCAGAGGATAAAGGAGTTTGCCAAAACATTACTGTAGTGCTGGAACAAGGATAGTGGGAGGACTCAGCTTCTGAGCATCGCTCCTAAACAAGACAATTTATAGCAAGTTAAATCTGTTGCAAGACTACAAAAGCTGAGCTAGTTTTCCACTGACCACAAAATAAGCAGCATAGTAAAATATACTGTATTTTTTCTATCTGCTCTTCTCTCTCCTTAGTAGAACAAGCAGCCGAAGCTGCAGAGTCATTAATATGGTCAGTATATGTTTGGGCAAAATTATTTTGATTCCTTCTGTTTTGTTTTGGGTTTTTGTTTTGTTTCATTTAATTTCATATTTACTTTCAAAACACAAACATGAGAACAAAGGGGAAAAAATGAAAGGCTCAAAGTTTTTTCAACTTGAAATGTTGCACTACCCAGTTATGGCATGTAGTGTCAGTAATGCCATCAGATAACATAACTGCCACAATCTGATGTGATGCATTGCCCTGGGATTACCAGAATAAATCATGTTTGTGGGTGCACAGATCACAGGTGGTGCAGTCAGCTGCTCTGTATTATGGCATATCTATAGGATGTGCAGATTAGGATATAATGTCCAGAAGCTTGTTCTCATTTGTGAAGTGCTTTGCAACCATAAGTCAATAGTAAGGAGCCACAAAACAGTTATAATGGCATAAAGCATCATCAGGGAAAATACAAATCGATCAGTGCTAGCAGTATAAAAGGAAGAGCTTGCATCTGTCTCCAGTCTCATAAATTCAGTGGTTGATGCAGGCTTTTCCTCTGTCCCACATGTACTTTATTAACAACAGTAAATATCATAAATAATAATAATGCAGAGTAGTTTATTGTAAGATGAATGCCCTTCTTCTTATCTGTTGATCCTATACCTTATTTCTTACATCATGTCTCTGTCCCTCCTGTAAACGGGAGGGGAGAGCTAGCTAAATTTATTGTTTGAAGTTTATTCCTTTTAATTGGCAACAGAGTGTTATGCCCAGAAAAGTTGTCTATGTAGGCTCCTTGAAATATCTGCATACCTTAACCAGCATGTTAAACCTCTACAAAGGAGGCACAGAATTTACATTCTACTGCGTGCTATAAATAAGTAATAAGAACAGATTAGAATTATGCATTTACGCCTACTAGTGAGAGTGAGATGCATAATTCACAAGTGGCAAACCCTTAAGAGGCTTTTGTATTTCACCCCACCTCTCTCCCTGCTCCAATCTGGTCTGCGTAGAACAAAGTACAATGTTTGGTCCCGCTGTTTCACAATTTTATTTTTTTTTCAAGACAGGTTGTTTAGGTTTTATAATCACTACTTCTTTCTTGCAGGAGAGCAGCTTACACTATGTTAGTAGTCATTGCTGGGTATATATCCACATTATGTTACATTATTGGTATCATCTTTATGAGTTTTCTTGTGAAACTCAGGGACACAACTAAGAAAACACAGCTTCCCTTGCACTGTCTGCTGGAGCAAGTCCAAAGCAGGGCCACCAAGTTGATTAGCGGGATGGAGCACCTCACCTATGAGAAAAGGCTAAGAGAACTGGGATTGTCCGGCCTGAAAAGAGAAGGCTTTGGGGTGATCTAATTTCAGCCTTCCAGTACCTGAAGGGAGCCCACAAGAAAGAGAGCACATAGTGACAAGGGGGAATGAATTCAACCTAGAGGAGAGTCAGTTTAGATTAGTGTTTTAGGAGGAAGTTCTTTACTCTGAGGGCAGTGAGGCACTGGAACAGGTTGCCCCGAGAAGCTGTGGCTGCTCCCTCTCTGGGAGTGTTCAAGGCCAGGCTGGATGGGGCTCTCAGCATCCTGGTCTAGTGGAAGGTGTCCCTGTCCATGGCAGGGGATTGGAACAAGATGATCTTAAAGGTCCCTTCCCACTCAAGCCATTCTATGATTCACAGTTAGCATGACAGACTGCTCCTCTAGTTGGACCTCCAGGGGGAATGGACTAATCTCTATGTTGATCCACATCCTCAGCTTCTCTGCTGAAGCCTGAAAGTACCTCTTGCGATCATAATTTTTATGATAGCACATGAAGGCCACAGATTTTGCCAAAACTGTGGCTTTTCCCCACAACACTTCTACCTACAAAAACTGTTGCCTGGTGATAAGATGTAGAAACAAGGATCTATTTCAGTCTAGTTTCTTTACTGTTTTTTGGTTCTCTGGCTGCAGCACTACAGTTTTGATTCATGTACCTCCCAAAGAAGCATCACTAGGGACAGGCTCTTTGGTGAAGAAGTTTCCTTGTAATTTCTCTGAGCTGTTTTGAACTTAGTCTATTTATCTACCTGGATTTTTCCTTTGTCCTGCATGCAAATATTTTAAATTATTTTCTAACTCTATTTACCATTTGTTTATTTTGCCTTGATCTCTGCCACACAACTTTTCATATTTAAGCCAAGACTTGTACCTCTTTTTTATGGTAACATTTCTTATTTATTAATCTTTTTATCTATTCAGTGTATCTCACTTTATTTTTAGTTTTACTTGACAATCTTTCTCTACTTTTTTTCTCTGCCTGTAAACACTGGAGAAAGACTTAAATTGCACATGTATTTTAACTCCCAGTACAATTTAACAGCTTAAAAATTGTTATGTGACATTTCACGATATTAAATTCCAAGAGTCATACCTCAAAACAGTCAAAAACACATTAGTTGAAATGTTTTATAATGTTTTATCTAACTTATCCTTGAGCTGATCAAAAGGCTAGCATGCAGCTCATGAGAATATTTAAAAATTCTTGTCAATTGGATTCAATTTTAGTTCCTTGATCAGAACAAAAATTACTAGCACTATTAAAATTAAGTGATCATAAATATCTCCAAAGGTGAAGTTAATATGAAATTCAGCTTTCAAAAAGGATGCTATTGATATACTGCATCAACATGGGTAACTTTCCATAATTGATAATTTCCTTATTTTTCAGCATTTCTTCTAGAATAGACTGAAAATGTCACTTATGCATCCTTTGTGTGAACTCCTCCTGTCTAGCCAATGGTCCTGGATAGGTGAGACTTGAGGATCCAGAATTTCCTAATAAACCAGATTCTCTGGGCACCTCTGAACAACCTTATGTAGCCATTAACATACCCAGACATGCAAAAAAAATAAAATAAAAAAATCAAGATATGCAGACTGTAAACACAACTTAAATGTACCTCCAGCAGAATGAACCTGGCATGTCGAAAGCAGCCAACACAAAAACAACAATGTTTATCATCCACCTTTCTACCCATCTTAAGACCACGAGTCTAAGCCTTACTTAAAGCACATTAATCTGATGTTCTTCTTACATGCTTAGCTTTATGTTCACTTGAACAGTTTTTTCCACTAGTTATTTACCTGGTAACCCACACCACTTTAACGTCTCACTCTATTTATACAATAAAAACCATGGAAATGAAAGAAAAAAAAAAGAGGAAAATCCCCAGCAACTTTCAGAGTCCAACTATAATCTATGTAAAATGCTTCAATCAGAAATAAATAATCATAAAAGACATGGAAGACTCGTGAAAAGCACAATAGAGTGCAGTTCTGACTAAAAAAGGCTATTAAGCTTTACATAAACAATTTAAGCAACTGGTGTAGAAGTCTAAGTTAGATTTTTGGCAGTGATAACAGAAAAGGAAGCGTCCTAGAATGCCTCCCATGGTTTTTGGGAGAAGATCCATTCCTTTCATATGTTTCCATATAATTAAGAGGATAGAGAAACAGATTTTGAAAATAGATGAATACTCCCATCATACAAACCACCAAATACTTTTTTAAATAAAACTTACATCCAACTACTTTATGACCTGATAACACACAGTCTTGTATTGTTCACATATTGTGCAAGATGGAAAATACTCAGAAAAGTCTGGACTTACATTAATTGGAGAAGTATTTTAGAAATGGAAATTCTAGGGAAGTTTCTCAGACTTACTGAAATTAGAAGTCTGAAACATATGCAAAAAATCAAAAATTTCCCTTCCCATAAATTTGTCTCCTTACAGACTTCTGTTTGTTTTCAATAAAGAAAGTGCTGAAAATATTTCAGTAATGGTAAATTACTCAACACCCTCATGGTCATGGATTTAGTAAAAGCAAGGGAAAGTGGAAACCCAGTCGGGAATCACCTAGAAGTTCTACTGTGGTGTTACCAGCCTGTACGTTGTCATAATTTATCAGTATTCCACTACTGGGATATACCAGGTATAGAGAGAAGGGTATGTGCCTAGCACAAGCCAGAAAAGAACACATGTAATGCTCTGTCAAATTATCACAGCTGATAAACCAACACACTTTGTAATGCAGCAGCGTGGAATAAAATATCTATTTCAAATTAAATATTCATAAACTGTTTAGCAGTTCAGGAGACCAAATGTTCCTAAATTAATAAGGAGAACTATGAGTATCCTTTCCAGGGCGTAACGAAAAGCTCAGAGAGAAGTTTCATTATGCAGCTGGCAATATCAAAAAGGCTGCCCTACTCTATCCAAGCCTATTAAATTATTGTTAAGGGAGGTGTGTCCTTATAAATAGATACCTAGAGATTCAAGCAGAAGCAGCAGATTTGGGCTTAGTCCATCTGTGCAAGAGGTGTCCTATCTTTATTTACCTGAGTCCAGAATTACTTGAAACTAAGCATAAATCATTTACCAAGCATCTCAGAATGATCCTGGCAAAACAAAAAAATTTTTTTTAGAAAAGGGGAGTTGTTTTTCTTGATTGATAAATATATTTGATTAGATCTGATGTCAATATAAAATCTGTTTCTGATGTTTTCTAAAGCACTTAATGAAATTGACTAGATGAAAACTTGTTTTAAACATAAGCTTATGTGTCTATTTTATCAGAAAAATTAAAACTTCAACAGAAGCCATTTTGTCTTACCAGCTTCAGGCAAAGCACAATTACCAGCCATACTGCTGAAAATAAGATCCCAGAAAAAGTACTTCAGGCTATGAGCACAACACAGCCAAAAAAGCCTATCCTAGTTATTGCAAATCTTAAAGAGTTCTCATTATGTTTAGTAAGAAACAGTGGTCACCATGAGGAAACAGATCACATCTGTGACAAACTGTGACACTTGATGTGAAGCTCTCACTGATGAAAAACAAAATGCAGAGAAATAGACTAGCCCTTCAGAAAAATGCAAGAGCAGAGTAGACAAGATTTGGCCAGTTTACCCAAGAGAGATTCACACACACAACATTACAACAATCTGATCTGAGAAAGCAGCAAAATAAGAATTTGCTACCCAACTGCAAAGAGGGTGTCTTGGACAAGACATACAAATCCACATGTCAGTGCAGAACACCTACAAGGAAAATATATGTGGACAATAAGTAAGGTCTGCTGACAGATTCAAAAGAAAAAAAAAAAGGAAAAACAAAAGAAAAAAGGCTGTAAGGTTGTAAATTCACATTTTTTGAATTTAACTCAATAAACTCTTGATTTAAATATGTTTCAATGAACTCTTGATTTAAATATGTTCTTCTTGGTAGACACTGTCTTCTGAAGAAATCTCAGCATCTTTAAATCTGCTTACCAACCTAGATATTGAAGGAGAAAGTACAGAACAAAAACCTTATGTAAGTATATTTCTGACAAATATTTGAAGTAATATTATAGGACAAAATAATCTGGAAGTTATACATTTTTAGGGGCTTTATTTCTTATCATGGGATTTAGACAAGCCATGAAATCAATGCTCTTCTTCTCTTTGTTTAGAAAACAGAGCCCATAACCAAAATCATTCTTATGTGTCGGAAGGGAAAGGATAGAAAAAATACTCTCCCTGTTCTACTGCTATTAGCTCTGGAGAAGCTATTTTTCTCCAGTCCACCCTGGTACATACAGAAGACTGGAAGGTCCCAATCACTCTCATTTTATAATTTGTGTTGCATTTTAATTTTTAGAAAGTGGTACTCAAGTAACCTGAGAGCTCAGCAATTCCAGCAGGGTTAGCGTGAGTTCTCTCCTGGCTTGCTGTGTTACCCAAATCTGATCAAAGGACAAGGACTCCAGAAGCTTGTCCAGCTGTGGTTTTATAATGACACCATTAGGTTTTGCTCTATAATCAAGGTCCCTAAAAGTCTGTGTAGCTTCAGGCTTAATATCTGCGACAAGGTTAACTGAAATCTGCAGCAAGGATAACTACTTTAGCAGATTGTATCAGCAGGAAATATTTAAACACTATTTAAAAGGATTTTAAATAAGCAGATTTTATTTAACACTGCACTAATGCACTGCAATAGAAAATGATACAACAGAGCTGCTACAAATAAACATAATGCTTTTACCCTTCCCCTGCCCCCCTCCCCTCTAAATTCCCCAGATGTGTATTATTAAGTCCAATGAGTGCACCAAATCTTTCTGTCTGAATTTGAAATACCAGAACGCCAGGCTCAGACAGCCCATTTGCCCTTTGGTTGTGTGCCTGCTGAATCTGCATTCTGGGTCTGTGGAATTAATTACGATAGCACCGGTCACCGGCAATGTCAGTGTTGCCACCTCAGGTGTAGCAAATGTGCCTTCTTACTGGGCCTACGACTTTCAGAGAAAGGCAGCTTCTCCTGTAAGGCTGGTGTACCCTGCCCTCTAGTGCCAGGTGCACCTCTAGATGTTCACTCAAATGCATGCCAGGGCCAGAATAAAGCCTGGAGAAGCAGGCATTCTTCTTAAGCCATTTTGTATGACTTACCAGCTGGATATGTTGCTAAACCAAGTGTAAGGTGTTGGCCTGGCACTGTTGCACAGTAGTGCAAGACCCTAAAATAAGGGTGAGACACTGCGCCATGTCTCATTGGGTCACGTGCAAGATGTTTCAGATAACCAATTCTAACTGCAAAGTGAAGACTAACTTATTGCTCACTTGTGTTAAACAAGTCCCTGTTTCACAAAAAAAATGAGGAATTTTGACGTTCAGGGTTATAATATCTATAAATCTAGCACTAACATTGTCCTTGATAGCAAACAACTCTTTCCAAAGCCTGTAGTGAAAAGAACAGACTGAGTATATTTGGTATTTTTAAGTATTTCACTGCCACCTGGAAGATGGGGAATAAAGTCATACCAGAGGACTACAGAATTTTTCTACTGTTTGTCCTTTAAGGCAAAAGCTGCCTGTCATCTTTGAACAGGACCTAAAACAAAGGAAGGCAAATCCCTAGGGTTAGAAACTGCTGTTCTTAAACATGGCTACAGCCGAAAACTCTGAAAAGTAACCACAAGAACAACATCTTAAAATAAAATAATAAAGATTTTCTTGTCAGTGGCTCAGCTTCTTGCAGTGATACATCTTACTGCAATTATCTTCCACATACGACTGTGAATTTTCTTGCTAAAATTGTTTCACTTGGCAATCAGTACAATACTGATATTATGATGGATTCTTCTTTTGTTATCATGAACTCTCGTTTAAAACAAGCAGTAGTATTCATGGGGTATAAAGGAACAAAAACTTTGCCAATTTTTTGGTAAAATGTAGTCATTGCACATGGCTGTGCATGATGTGTACTGTAATCACTACTGGTTTAGAGCAACATAAAAAATGCAGGTACTAATTTGGGGTTCTCCCATTTTTTAAGTTCAGATATGTTAAGCCCTGATTGAACAGATGTCAAACATCTGTCTCTTCTTCACAGAAAAACAAGCCTCTCATTCTAACCTGGTTTTGTGGGATCAGCCTTTCCACACTCAGGTCAAATAACAATTTGAATAAGCTAAAGTTTAGTTCATGCTCTTAGAAAAAAAATTATGAAGGCAGCTCTTTCTCACCTTTTCCAAGGTTCTCCTTAATATTTCACCCACAAACCTGGTACAAAGTACTCTGTCACATTTTTGTATAAACTCTTGGACATGCAATTTAGGATAACTCTGTACTCATTTAACTCAGTTGAGGGTCTGCCCTTGTAACATAGGTGACACGATTTCTTTCCTGAAAAACTGGAAACACTTCTTTAGGTTGGCAGAGAAAAATAAGTTTCATACAGCTGAGTCTTAATAAGAATATCTTCCTTTTAAAGATTCATGATGAGAACCATTAGATTCTGCTAGGAAAATTTTATGAACACAATTCGTTAACATTGTCAAGTACCTAGTGCTGCAGAAAATGCAGACATACATCCTCAATGCTGAACTCAGAGCAAAGACAGATTTATACTTTTCTTGTTTTGTTTTCTAATGTATCCACAGAGTAATTTCCCTTTGTAAACATGTTAGACAATGAACATCATTTCTCAGTCCATTAAATGCTCAGCTTTTAAGAATACAGGAATACTTTGTGCCAACAATTTTTCCAAAGTTTCTTGACATCAATAAGGTTCCCCACAAAAAAAAAAAAAACCAAAANGGCTCTTGAGTCACATCTGATCATCTCTGCTTATACCATAAAATTCTGCATTTATTAGACCACCTTTCTGCTGGTGGTATTGGCACCACCAGCTCAGGCCACTGCAGTCTAGTACTTTACAGGATAAAACCCACCCTCTTGCCCCTTTCATCTAGGCAGATAAAAAATTTCTGAGACTAATTATATAAAAGAGAAGACAATACGGGATACCTTGCATAAATTTAAAAATATCATTAAAACAATTATACTAAGAATTATCCATGTTTCAAAGCAGTAACTTCCATTTCGTCTGTGAGTGCTTGCATGAGACGCATATTTTCCTGTTCCCAGGGAAAACCAGCTCAAATTTTCCTAAAATCAAAAGCCCTTTAAGATCAATATGCTAAGAGCTTTGTTGATAACTGTACAAGCTTCTCCAGCTCCTCACAGCTGCTAGTCATCTAGAGAACAGTAAAGTCTGCAGGTCTGGAGAGCAGAACCCTATTGCAACTGCTCTCCTGAGCTGCGGATGATGGTCTTGGTTACAGGAGCTTCTGCACTCACACACAGAGAACTGATAGCATAAATACAGGGGTATGGATTCACACAGCTGAAGTTCAACCTGGGATCTGGGACTGTTTCCTCCAGGCTCATCCCTTGGAGAGATTAGGCTTTCACTGGAATACAGGATGTGAAATACAACCCAGACTGCATGAGGAAGTAGAACATGCACCACATAAAGCAAATGCATAAAGGTGGGAGGCAGAAAAATCACAGGCAGACAGTTAATACAGGTGTTGTGGTAGAGGGGCTGGCTTCATTCAGTGTTTAATTACTCACAACACAGAAACCAAATTTGTCAATATGGGGGAAATATTTAAAGACACTAATGGATGACGGATGCCTAATGGGTCTCCTTTTTCAATGTGGTAAATTGTACATTTGCCATATGTGCTTTTAAAGGGTTTCCTTTTTAATTACAGCTCAACCCCTAGAGGAAACAAACACTTGAATTTCCATGAAAATCAATGAGTATCTCAAGCCCTCAACAACTGTCAAATGTCAGAAATTAAGCTAACAATATATTTGCCATTATGGTGTTGAGAAAACATATCCCTCCTCAAGTTATGGATTAATTAGCCTAAACTCACTGCCATTTCCATGGTCTGAAATGAAAGTCAGCGAAGTACTAATTTTTAAACACAATTTATGTCTTCTTAAAAAGAAAGGTTTAGAAAACCATCACATTTCAATAGATACAGAACTTCAAAAACACAGAAAGAATCTATGACTTTCTGGTATAGACTACTGGCCAGGAACTAAATCATTTAGTCCCTAAACTAGGAAAATAATTTTGGTGAGTAAATAGGAAGCAGATGTCAGAGAAAATTAACTTTGTCTCTCTGTTTAGGGTCAATAGCATATTATGTTGTGTCAATAAGTCACCAACATCACTAGCATAAATGCTGAAAACAAAAGGATAATTATATGGAAAAAGCCGAGACGTGTATAAGATAATACTCCAAAACCAAAACTCCAAAAGCTCCAACTTTTCACCATAAAACTGCAGCCCTTGGGGATATGAAAAAGAAGATCATGTTATACCTCTCTTAAAGCAAGCCTACAAAGTGGAAAATCTTGGGCTCTGGAAGGAAGCAAAATCAGGTCAATTTAAAGATATATGTAGATCTAAGCAAGATCTTGAATAAACTCGATTCACAAAGACTGGGATTTCTAGTGACCCAAATCCCAGCCTGCTGGCTCACACTGCCACTTCTCCCTCAGGCAGAGGCAGCTACATAAAATGGATCCAAAGTAAACAGACTGATCTCTACACCATGTAGAAAAGAGTGGGTCTTGTGGTGTACAGCTTAGGGTAATAAGATCTGATCCACCAGCCACCAGCCTTCTCTCTTGAATAAGTTAGGATTTTTTTGTTTTCTTTAGATCCATGCCTGCCTAAAGTTAATTGAAATCAAAGTCATGAAATGCTCAAGAGGACCAAAAAAAAAAAAAAAGTTCTAGTTAAAATATAAATAAATAATTTTTATATAAAAACAGCAAGAGCTTCTCTAGGAAACTTATGAACTAGATGAAATTTCATCTGACTACTTCAGCTGGCATATCACTCAAGATTTAAGGGTGGAAGCCTTATGCTTTTCTGTATTTTCAAAGAAGAATTACGAACAAGACTTGACCATAATTTCTATCAATAAGGATTCCTTTTGGCTATAATTCAGATTACAAGCAGACATGAATCTAAACCAACCAACCAATATTATGGTCAGCATTTCCTCAAATGTTGTACATCACTTGCCTATTTATAACCAAGTTGCAGATAAACATTTTGGTAAAATAATGGACCTGTGATGAAATTTCAGTAATGATTTTAGTAAGATTGGAAGCATAACTATTTGCACTTCAAAAATTTTTAAAACAGTGCTATGATATGGCAATGAGAGATTAATGGAAATCTTGCAAAAAAAAAGATAAATGGCACTGCAAGAATACCAGAAAACTGGGGAGATGGGGGAGAAATTAATTGAACCTACACTTTTGATAAATATTTATTTTTTGCGGAAGAAAAATGCACACTAGTTTGAGCTGTCATTATGCTAACCTATATTCTATTTTTCATATTATTAGTAATACATAATGTGGTAGTTTATATTCAAAAATAAAACCAGAATGTATATACCTCATGTATTTATCCAGAAATACACCAAGGTTACTATGGTTACGAAAAATCCATTACCTTTGAATACAGAATGAAAAAGTTTGACTTAAAGTGTGCACTATTTATTATAGCGATCATCAACAGCCTTCAGGAGGTTCTCTAACTGGATTCATTTTTCAGTGTCAAAACTGACCCACCACACCAGTACCTTATGGCCTGTGCAAGGCAAAGAAATTTGAACTATATGAATTTTTAAATATGTTTTATACTGACTCAAGATGCAGAAATGGCTTTGAATTTTAAGGCCTTACATTAAAAAGAAAGTAGGGTCTTGGTACCCTTTTTCCCCCAGTTGTCCAATATGAAATGCTTTACTTTCAATTGTATATCCAAGATATACAAATTCTGATGGGTCCACAACAGTGCTTATGCTGTGGCATGACACTTTTAGCTCCATGTTTTCTTTTTGTTTTTTTTCAGTTGTTCAGGGGGGTTTTATATTGTTGCTGTTGGGAGTTCTTTGTTTGTTTTGGTTTGGGGTTTTTTATTATTATTGTTGTTGTTGTTTGCATAATGTCTGAACAAGTAATTTGGACAATTCATTAAATTACACCAATTACATTAAAATAGAAAGTCAGATTACCATGCTTCACTGTATTGCCAAGTAATAGGCACTTAATTTCAGTGTACTAGTTTAAGAGTGCTGATATAATTTAGCTATTGGCACATAGCACAACTGTTATCAGAAGAAAACAGATTATTTGTTTATACTTTTAATAAATGAATTAAACAGAGGCTATTCAGGTAAGCAATTAATTAAGGATATTTAAGGAAGGCAGTAAGAAAAACTATTAAACTTGTACATAATTTCTTCAACAGTTTGCAGTGTACTTGCTTTGAGAGCTGGATGGTATGAGATCAAAATATTATAAAACTATTAAAAAGATGACTCAAATCCTGTGAAAGAGGCACAAGATTTATCTACACCATCCATGGTGGTGTTAATTTCTTTAAGTCCCAACAAAGAGTATGATGGTTTAAAATATTAAACCCATCAGGGTTTAAAGTGCATCCAGCCAATTTTAGAATAACTTTTCTTTCCTCTGAAATAAGAAGAGGTCAATCATAGAATTGTTCACTGCTACCTTGAGATACCCATCTGACATTCTACCTAGCAAAGAACTCACCTTTTACAACATACTTAGTTCCATTTCCAGAGTAAATTGGTGTCCCATTCATATATAAAGTATATTGTGTAATAATTCCATTTGGTGTTTTGGGTGGACTCCAGCTCATCAGCAGGAACGTGGGAAAGGATATTGCCGTGGGTGATTGTACATCTTCAGGGGCTGGTGAAAAAATGTATAAAGTTACACTATACTGTCTTTCCACAAATAATAAAGAATTTCAATGAGAAGCTACTACCAGAATGACTTCTGGTAAAGCTGAAATTTCAGAAAGGTTTTATAGCTGCAACATATCACAATTTTGAAGTCCCCTACGTTATGTGAGGATTTCTAGCCAAACAGAAACTTC
Source organism: Bombycilla garrulus (assembly GCA_013400315.1). Lineage (NCBI taxonomy): Eukaryota > Metazoa > Chordata > Aves > Passeriformes > Bombycillidae > Bombycilla > Bombycilla garrulus. The sequence goes on from VXBU01002005.1 coordinate 723,501, forward strand.
TACAAAAGACAGCAATATAATCTTTGCTCTTCAGGAGAATAATTATGCTTCTATAATTTTATCTTTCCAGCTTGGTAACACTGATCAAGGTGAGAGGTACAGGATATTAGTGCAGTCCTTTTTTCAATACAAATAGTTTTTTTCTTTTTCGATGGTTTTTATTCCTAACTACAAAGTGATCATTCTAATCACCAATGCAGGTGATGTGTTCTTAGGCACTACCCCTTGTTTCAAGCTTTTCATAATTCAATACACTTAGTAATGTTTGTTTAATGTAGATTTTATGTATATAATATACTGGAAGTTGGCAATGGATGATAATTTAAGAGTCGAGTTCTTTCACTGTTCCAATGAGTTATACACTAGAAGCACAAGGAATCCCAGTGAATATCGCAAGGGGAGCAGAGCTGAGGCCTTAGTCTGGGAGAAATATCTTGTAATTTACAAGCTCTGTGCTAGCAATTTAAAACAATAACTAGCAGTGCCTGGCAATGTGAAAACAATATAAAATAATGAATGTTTCAATAGGGAAACAGGGATAGCTGGAGGGTGTGATATGGTGTCTGTCTTCTATATCACCAATTTATTGTTACTAAGAGCATGCAAAAAGAGGATCCAAAAATAGAAATTCCATACATTGGCTTTTTGTTCAACTTTTCTGAGGGATAAAACATGTGTTCCCCATGGCTTTATTCAATCTCTGGTGGAAAAAAAAAATCTACTCTTTCCTTAACCATTCTGTTATAACAGGTAAGGATTTCTGCTTTATTCACTAAGCTAGGAAAACAGGACATAAACAATTTCTTTTTAATTACTATGTCATAGCAGAAAGAAGTACAAAAATATTGAAATAATGTGTTTCATCTTTATATCACAGGGTGCACTAACTATTTTGCTGTCAGAGGCTGCACCCTTTATGGAGAATGCCACCAGACAATCTCAGTCAGTTTATCTAGAACATCCTAGAGGGAATAACTGGATTTGATTGGTGCTGCTGGCAGTTACTAACATGGTCATGCCAAAACACTGTCCTAGCAATGTTAGACTGCAATCTTCAGCACTGTCCTCATCAAGACAACACCTTGCACAACAACCTGTTTTGGCAGCAGTTAAACACTTCAGCATCCTTTTAATTATTATGGCTATAATTCACATGACTTCATGCCAAAATTTTACTTTTTTTATTGGCATTGTATTCCGACCTAGTTTACATGACAATATAAAACAAAGAACTGTGGGAAGGAGGGAATTTTGAAAACTACTTTGCATCATGGAAGATTAACTAGTGTCCAATACATGTCAAAGTCTTCATTACTCGTGTAGATTTGGAGTAACTGATAATTTTAACTGGATTCATATGGCTTAGGATGACAGAACCAGGAGATGTGAACTTTATGTTTAATTGAGAATGAAGTTAGATACGTCACTGATATTTTGGAGGCATTTGTTCTAGTAATTGATGTGCATTACATATCAGCCTAGACTCTAAAGTCAGAACTGAATGCATTTTTTCCTTCTTTGCACCCTAGTTCTTCATGTAAGTATAGTATGCATTAATTTACACTCACAACTTTTAACTTTGAGCACAACAACATGTAAAAGTGTTTAGGAAAGAAAAAAAAGGGGGAAATCTGAACAGCAATTAATAAATAACTCAATTGGCATTTGGCAGTTTCATCACACTGAAATAATTGTTGCCTATTGCTGGTGTTTAGTGGTTAAAAGAAACCATGGAAATCAACCGTTTGATTCTCAATTTCATACTGTGCCATACAATCAATTCTTTTTAGTCAGACTGTCTCTAGATTTACTTCTGAGCCATAGTAAAATGAGGAAGCTTTCATTAATCTTTCAGATGCTTCATATTAATGACAAGGCTCTTGCATGAACAATGTAACAGCAATTAAAAAGCCCATTAATCTGCATTACAGCTATTAAAGATGCATGTCATTAAAGGGTATGGAGTTTGATTCATTTTCGCACCCCCCAAAAAATGGAGCAATTATGGTCTGGCAATGCACTTTGTCATCAAATTAGGTTGGGGTTTTCCAGCAAATGGCTTTGCAGCGTTTAGCTCTTCTCCTGTTTTATTATTCATGACTGAAATGTGGAAGTCAAGACCTTTGAAATTACTTTACCTTCTTGTGGAGTGGAGATGTTCAATGCATGCAAGCTCTCAGTACAGCCAGCCAAAGTGCAAGCAGTTAGGGTTACAGCATAGTTTGTGAAGGGATGTAAGCCCCTCAATATGCCTGCAACACAAGAAAGCAAGGTGTATTGCCTGTACAGTGTACAGAGAGACTGCAAGCAGACCCATGCAGAGGGAAGAGAAACTTTTCTGTTACAGGCACCCACTGTTACAGGTGTAAAAGAAAAATTATTTAAGGTTCCATTCCTATTATCCATGACTTAAATTTTACAAAATACTTTAAGAGCAAATTATATTTTATTCCATTTTTAGTACTAAAGATGCACCTGTGTTTCTTTCATTATACTCACTGAAACAGATACTACTCCAAAATAGTGGTGTATATTTTCATGTGACAATGAAGGAGTTTTTTTTTCCTTAATCCCTGTCTCATTTTGTTTTTCCACAAAATTTTCATTATCTCCCAGAAAAAGTCTGGTTTTTTTAATGTGTCCTCTCCAATGATGTCCCTGTCATCCATAAACTGAAATCTCTTTTTTTTTTAATTAAAAATCCCACTTGTCTTCCATTCAGTAGCAGCATACATTTGCTACACTAACAACAGTAATATAATTCAGGTGACACACTACCCAAGGGTTTACAAGAAGAAAAGATCTGGGACCTTATTATATTTCAGGTCCTGCTTATGTTAGTGAAGTTATTAAATTCTCAAATATCAATCAGCTCCTTATTATAACAAATAATAATCACTGCTTACCACTTCAGGAAGTTTTGTAACATTTTGAACTATCATATACAGAAGGATTACAGTGGGAAAAATTTAGTTTAGAGTCATTTTTAGAACATTGGCAGTTCCCACTTCAAAATAAGTCCAATAACAAAAATATAAAATCTGAATACAGAAGTAATTAAAAGAAGTTCAATTCATGCCAAGTTTTATTTCAAACCATGTTCTCACCTCGACTGTCACAGCTCGAACAAAACTGATGTGGTGTTTCATTAAAAAAATAAAATTTATAGCAGACTATGTTATTCCAAAACTGTCCAACACTAGGGATTTTGTAAATCAGCTAAAAAACAACAGCACATCAAAGAACTGTAATTTCTGGCCAATTGTCCCACAGTACAAGAAGTCTAATAATCCCCTCAGCATTACATGTACACAAACAGGTAGACAAAATTAGTCCTTATTATTAATCTTCACGGGGTTGCTACACTAACAGAATGCAACTTAACTGCGCTGCATTAAATTTTTGTTTTCCCTACATAAACCCTTTATAAGCACAAAAAGGACATGGAGAATTTGATGTTAGAAATTAATAGATACAGCACAAATATATTATTTTCTGAGTAGAACCATCAGTCTGTACAAGTTTATATTGTGTATAGCACAATATAAATAGGTGTGTTCGCATGGAAAACAGGAGATTAGCTTTCACTGAATTAGTAACATTTATGCTTTTTCTTGCAATCAATCAAAAACTTCAAAGGTTGGCATAGCAATGATGTTTCTATTTGAATTCTCCGGGGTGCATTTCTACTCATACAAATGGAGAGATATTCAGATGTAATCACTTTTACTTCAGAGTAGCGTTAAAAGAAAACCAGTTGACCAGCATCTGCATGCTCTCATTATAGTTTTGATTTTGCAAATCCCCAGTTAACAGTGGAGAGCTGATCTGACACCCAATCTAAGTGTGACAGGAGAGAAAAAGAATGCTGTGTTGGTCACCATCAAAGCAATGTCCCTGTAATCTTCCTGTGATGGAAGAACAATATTTTTAAGAGCCATCAAAAAGACAGAAAATTGGAAATAATATTTTCATAGAATGGTCTGGGTTTAAAGGGACCATAAAGATCATCTGGTTCCAACCCCCCTGCCATGGGCAGGGACAGCTCCCACTAGACCAGGTTGCTCACAGTCCCATTCAGCCTGACCTTGAACCCTTCCAGGGATGGAGCATCCACAGCTTCTCTAGGCAACCTGTGCCAGTGCCTCGCCATGCCCACAGTAAAAAATTTCTTCCCAATATGTAATCTAAACCTAAATCCTTTCAGGTTAAAGCCATCACTCCTTGTCCTTTCACTATGTTCCCTTGCAAGAAGTTCCCTTTCAGTTTTCTTGTATGGCCCCCCCTTTAGGCATTACTATGCCTATAAAGTGTTGAAAGCTATACTAAATTCTGCATCACAGAAATTCCACTACCATCTTTTTAACACATGACAGTATTTCCATTTATTTCCAGATCATAGAGGGTTAAACCGAGGAAACTATAAAAGGTGCTTTGGCAACAAACTCCACAAACAAACATAAGCAGGAACCACATCATCTAACTGTGACATTTGCAAGTTCTGGCCAAGAGGAGCATGGCATTGTATATACACCATCTCTCTATTCACTCTGCAGTGCTTTACGAAGCAATTTAGTTTGATTTGCACATTTAGCACTTATGAAGCAGTGAATTAATGCTCCTTACATTTCCTCATGAAAGACATCTTGTAGGGTTAAAAATGGCTTCAGGCACTGAGAGCTGCAGAATATCAGACATGTCCAAAAAGATGCCAGGATGTGTAGAAGGTTTGGATTGGGCTGCCTGGTTTACTTTTGACAAAGGAGGAAGGTTTTATATGAAGCACCTGTAGCACAACAGACTTCCCACTGCATAGATTTGTGAATGGCTGAAAGAATTTGCATGGGAAAAAAAAGCAACCAAATAAACTCTTTTGCTACAGGAGGTTTTTGTTAAAAAAATAATTCAGCAAAGGCAAAAACGTTTTTTTTTTTTTTTCATTTTCTAATTAAAGTTTTGTACTCTTGCAATATTTTTTTAACAAAGAAACAGATGTGCATAGGTAGGCAATAGAAAGTGCACAGATTTTATTTACATACTTCAGCAAACTACTTTTTTCTCAGCTGCCATCCTATGTTTGGCCAGCATCCACTGTAATCTGTTCTCCTTCATTATGTTAATCTGTGGGCGGAAAGATTTCTGTCATCTTCAAATCGCTTGTACAGCAATGGTAAACACCTTGGCCTGTCTGTAATTGGACAGGTGTCTGCATTGGTGTCACCCGGCTTTTAATTCAATTAAAGAACTGGCTGCTCTGCTCTCATTACCCACTCATTTCCCCTGCACTTTCAGTCAGTCAGTGAAATTTACACTCAGCACCTGACTATGCTGAAATACAAAGTCAGCAGTCCCACAGCAAAGATTATCACTGATTCACATGAATTAATTTAAACAGCAAAATAAATTTTGCTGTAAAAATAGCCTATGATCCAATGAAGTTGGCTGACAGCTCTAAAAAATTTTCCCTAACTCCTCAATTATCCCACTCTCAGAATGGCATCTCTTGTCTATAGCCAATAATTGCTGATCTGATAAGAGTCCATCAAACTTTTCAAGATGGGGTGCTAACAAAGCAAAATTTGGCCACACTTGCATGTATTCTATTAATGCTAACAGGACAGAGGTGGATAAATTGTCATTTTGATCAGAAGATAGGATTAGAGATATCACCAATATTTAAGAAGAGGGTCAGCCTCACACATTTGGGATATGAGTCCCATGCATTCAGAATGCCACTACAGAGCAGCTGAATCCACCTAGACTCAAAATTTACATCATAGAGTACATTCAAAGCCTTAAAATCCACATGGGGAAGTGGAGACGCTAAATCATTTTAACACACCACTCCTATCTGCCCAAAGAACCTTTGGAAATAAATTAAAGTTCTAACACAGACATTTTGACACAGTGACCCCATGAAACTGAATAATGTCATTTGTTAAATATGAATGTAAAGTTAACAGTCTAAAAGAGTGATCTGGAATCACACCTAGAACATTAAGCCCACTTTATATGCAAAACTAGTATTTAATTCTCTATACTTTTATTTAAATGGTCTTTAATTATTTGCAATATTGAAAGTCAAGGTTTAGAGTTGTGCAAGAGAGAAAACGCTCGGCTCATTCTAGCAGCGAAGGGATAACAACATGGATACGGGCAATAGCAAAGGGGTCAACAATGAATTTATGATAAAATGGCTGTGTGGACAAGTCAGATTTAGTTGCATATTTATGTCCACTCTATTCAACGCTCTAATGGATGCAGTACATAAGGAGATTACATATCCAGCTTTTTTCTCTTTAATTCTCCATAAGGCAGACATTTCTTTTGTTCAGTACCTCTCGAAGGGAGTTCTTATATATTTTGACAACACAGCCACATTCCACAGCATTCTGGCAGATTTTAAATGGCAAATTTGTACTTCCCAACAAAAAAAATGGTTTACCACTATAGTATGAGGGCAAATATTCTGTTCATAAAAACTGAGCACATTTTTTCCAAAGGGACTTTGCTGGACTTTTTCATAGTTTCCTCCCTAACATGCTATTTCATGAGGACCTATTTTGAAACACCCCTATTGCAACTGAGACAACACTTGACCTTTAGATTTACCTTAATTCTTGTCTAAGCTTTAAAAACAAAAATTACCAAATCTCTCCTCCCCAAACCCAGACTATCTAGCTAACTTGAATGCCTGAGGTCATACAGCATCTGTCCAACAAAGTCACTTGTGTGTCGAGATGCATCATTGCCACAGTACACTTAATCACAGTCCACTGATCAGAAAAGGAAGTCCTCAACTGACTTTGTTTTTGACAGATTGTAGCAAAAACTGTTTAAGTACATGTGTCTTCCACATATGCATTTCTGAACTGAAAGCCTGTGCACATCAATCTGTCACATACATCTGCATTTTTAAAGCATCTTCTAACTAAGTATAGTATGAGTCATAAAATGAAGAATTGCTCAACACAAGAGCACCTATTCCAAATCTTTGGCTTATAAGAACAAAGAAAAGTTTTACTTTACTTACTGCATTGAAAGACCCTTTATTCCAAACAGAAATACTTCATAACAAACCATACACATGCTCCACCAGCTTTGAAGATGCAATTCAGTTTACAGTGGTTCAAGGAAACATTCCCTATAGCACAGGGAACTCTCCAGCTGCTTCATTTGGCAGAAAACCTGAACTGAACAGTGCAATTTTGCACCAAGAGTTAATTAACCACAGAGAGTATTGGTTTTGTAATATCTATCACTATGTTACTCTTGGTCATTCCAAATAACTTAATCATTGCTTAGTTTCTGCAGTATGATTATCTTTACAAGTTTGTAGAGGGACAAAGAAATACTGTTTTCTTTTTGCAGATTTTTTTAATATGTCTATAAAAACATAATCTTTTCTAGACTGAAAAACATTAAGAAATTAACTTCTTTTTATTAATAAAAGTATGAGTATGTATCTAAGAGTTGATGTAATTTTGATAAAATGCTCAGGTTTATTTCATCACACAATTTACATTTTGCATAAAAAATTTATGCAACAGTATTGGACTGTAAATAAGATTCATTTAGGTCTAAACTCAATCAAGTTTGAATCTTAATACTGTAGAATATTAAGATAATTAATGTTTTAAAATTCATATATTGAAAAATATGCCACTAGTCTGCTAAAGCCAGCTAAATGAAAGGAGAAAGGAACCTGCATTCTGCCACTCTGACTTAGAGTCACTAGGAGCTCAAGCACCACCTACAACTCACTAAATCTAATGGGTATAGACAGGTCTATCAGCTGCCCCTTGTTGCAGTAGCTGCCCCAGCCAAACATTCTTATCCATCTATGGAGTTTCACAACTGTAGAAATTTGTCTCGGATTTGAGCAGAGATTTGAGAGTCTTCCTAGTACTCTGGCCCTACATACATTTAATCTTGGTTGGTTTGCAATAATCTTTTTCTATAAATTAAAAAAAAAATATCTCATTAACAGCAGTATAGGAATGATTTGAGTGTAAAATATTCGTGCAAACCAAGAGCTTTCAAGTCACTTCAAGTGCATGACAGTATTGGCCAGGCAATTCACCAACAGCTTCACGCAGCCAACTCCCCATTGCTGGTAAACTGCTCATTTCACCTCACACAGATGAAAAAAGACTGAGAGAAACAGCATTTTCTAATATCCATTTCACACAGTGACCCCTGAACCCCGCCAGAAGCAGCAGTCAGGGTGCAGAGGCTGGTCCCAAAGCCACAAACTTCTTAGGTAGGGGACTGGCAGAGCTGTCCCTGAGGAACAAGCTCTCAGCTGACAGCATTTGCCAGAGCATGGGCATCTGCCAGGCTGGCAGTGAGCTTCCCTCAGTGCTATGGCCTCACTGTCCAGCCCTGGATGATCTGTCACTGGCAGGTGGCCCTGCCTCCTCTTCTCAGAAACTCTCCAGCTAGAGAGCTTTCAAAACCACAACACAGCTCAGACACTTTGATTACTATATTAAACCATTAAACTAACTTTTCCTGAGATGTTCATCTGCTGAACATAAAAGACTAAAAGGTGAAAAGTAATTACAAACACGTGTCACAGGAAGGAGGGAACGGCAGCTGTCGACCACAATTTTCTCATTACCACGTGTGCACCCACAACATCAGCCCTCAGCTACTGCAGCATTGACAGACGTGGGATGAACTGCAAAATCAGACAAACTTGAAAGAGAAATCTTTAAGAGGAATAAATACCAATTGTGTGTGAATTCTTGTGCAGCACATTTTATTTCATTATTATTTGTAGGTATCATTAGACCCCATTGTTTAGAGGCTGGTCAATCTCCTGAATTCTACAGTGAGAGAAATCTGAATTATAAAATGGGGATTTTGCCCATGCTTGAGAAAAGTCAGAGTATTGTGATCAGTGGCACAAAATATAGAGGCAAGACAGCTGGGGTGTATCCCAGGGTTCTGGGATACTGTTCAACAGTTTGATGATGGGGGAAGTGTGCACCCTCAGCAAGTCTGTGGATGATACAAAAAGGGCCACTAAAATGGTAAAAAGACTGTAGCACATCTCTTCTGAGAGTGAGAGCTGGGACTGCTCAGGGTGATCTATCAAAATGTACAAATACCTTGTGGGAGGGAACAATGCAGCAGCCAGACTACTCTAAGTAGTGCCCAAGGACCAGAGAAGACACAATGGACACAAATTGAAATACATGAGTCACAGTATCAGAGAATATCCTGAGTAGGAAGGGACCCACAAGAATCATGGGCCTCGATGACCTTAGAGGTCTTTTCCAACCTAAATGATTCTGTGATCGGTGAGTCCAACTCCTGCCTCTGCTCAGGACAACACCAAGAACAACACCATGTGTCTGACAGCCCAAACACTTCTTGAACTCTGGCAGGTTTGTTGTTGTGACCACTTCCTGGGGAGAAAATTAAATTCCAACTGAACACAAGAAATCGTATTTTACTGTGAGGGTGACCAAACCGGGAACAGGCTTCTCATAGAGACATATCTCCATTTATGGGGTATTTAAAACTCAACTGGACATGGTTCTAGGAAACCTGCTTCAGTCAACCTTGCTTGAGCTGGGGGGATGCACTGGATAATACATCCAACACAAATGTCCCTGTGATATTCTGGATTCCAAAGGAAAGCAGAAGTAAAAGCTTATCACAGACCACACTGAAACAGTCTGTTTTAAAGCTTCTTTCATTTGTTTAAACACTGATTAAAATTTATATTCCAAATTCTGATGACAGCATGTGGAATGCACTGGAATGCAGAAGAAAGCAATCCAGCCTTTAGAAAAAGAAATTCTTACATGTGGTGACTCTGTACTTCCTTTATTACTCTACAAGTGTGACCAGCTGCATCCAAAGTGCATCAATGTTATTACATAGTTTTCTGAAGGCAAGATGGGCAAGAATGGTGCTTTTTGAATCCCAAAAATTTACACTTTAACTTTATATTCTCATCCTAAAATACAGATACTGAACACTATGTGGAAATACATCACATTATCCAATAAACCGCTGGTTCAACAGTCAGAACCTCATTTTAAGGATTTAAATCTGATGAATATTCCTTTCTTGGATGAAAATGAAAAAACAGTTTGACATTTTGGAAGATTACAAGGGTCAGATTTTGAAGGATTTTGCTTTCTGAGGAGTCAGAAATAGGCCTTTGAGACTGTGGGATTATGGTCATTTAAAAACCTATTTTACTTTTAATATTTAGCTCAGCTTTTTTTCTTCTTGACAAGGGTACAAGAGGTTCTTCTGAATGTGACACACACAGTACAGCCTTCTGAGAAATGGGTAATGCTCTTAATTTTTTGTTACTGTGCTCCAGTTTTGACTCAGGACCCTACAGTAACTGTTCAAAAGAATTTACAGTGTAAGTATAAACCAAAACACAGCAGATGGGCCTAAAAAGCTGCAAGGAAAAAAACAGGACATAGGGTTGTCAGTGCCCTCAGATACATTTCAAGCAGCAGATTAAGCAGTGCCTAGGACTGACAGGGAATGAAAATTTGAAGGAGGGCATGGAAAAATATCATCATTTCTTAATCAGTGATCCCACAGAGAGCTGTGGTGCCTTTTTGCTGTTGTATTAACAAGCCTGGCAGTTTGAGTTATTGTACCATTTTCTCATAGAATACAACAAAAGAATTTCTAAAGAAGAAGTATCCCTGAAATTAGGGAGAGAATAAGCAAAAATTTTCATTCACAGCAAACTTAAAAGAAAAGTAAGCAAAGACAGCATCTTCTGTGGGGTTCTGTGTTTATGTTAACTTTTGATTGACCACAAAAGATAATTCATCAGGGAGAGATACACCTTCTCCTGGGAGTCTCATATCTGTGGGTAACTATTCTCAATATGCACTAACTTGCTCACCTGCGTAGGCTTCACTGAAATCAATGGACTAAAGTAAAATGACTTTGAGTTGATGATTTAATTTACACTTGTCTCAGCTCTGACCACACCATGAGGATATGAATTATATATTTCATACAATGCCAAAACTGGAAAATACATAACTAAACTATTGGGCAGGAGTTATAAATAACAAGAGGAAGTACATCTTACACAAACAAAACGGAACTAAAACAAATACTCCCACAGCAGTTGGGAGAAAAGAAAGAATAAATGTATTAAAAAATAAAGACAATTCTATCATAGACCATTAAGCAGAAAGGTCTAGACGCAGCTTTCAGCTGAAGAATTCCACAACCAACCAGCTGAATTTGTTCTTGCAGGAAGTCTCATTCTATGCATAGCACATTTTCTACACTTTCTTCCTGAACATCTAGAGAATCACAGAATATTCTGAGTTTGAAGAGACCCACAAGGCTCATGGAGTCCAACTCTTAGGTGAATGACCGTTACAGACATTGATCCCACAACATTAATGTTATTAGCACCATGCTCCAACCGAGCTCATCTCAGGGTCATAATCTGACACATTCACATAGATCACTATTTGAATACAGACATTCTTACATTCTTTAGGTCATATGAGTGGCCAGTGTGCTGCTGTGGCAAAGTCAACAAGATACTGGATTGCATCAACAAGGACATCTCCAGCAGAGATAAAGAAGTCATTATTCCCCTCTATTTAGTTCTTTTCTGGCCACGCCCAGAACACTGTGTTCAGTTTTGGTCCCTGCTGCGCAAAAAAAAGATGTGGACAGGCTGGAGAGAGTCCAGAGAAGGGCCACAAAGATGATCAGAGGGTTGGGTACCCTGTAAAATAAGGAAAGACTGAGAAAATTTGGTTTGTTCAGCCCTGAGAAAAGAAGGATTACTAGAGATCTTATCACAATGTTCCAGTATTTAAAGGGTGGCTACAAGAAAGATGGAGTCTCAGTTTTTACAAGGAGTCACATGCAAAAGACATGGGGTAACGGGTACAAGTTACTCCTGGGGAGACTACAATTGGACACAAGACAAAAAAAAAAATCACAATGAACACAATCAGCCACTGGAATAATGTTCCCAAGAAGTGGTGGATTCCCCAACTCTGGACCCTTTAAGATTCAGCTGGAAAAGGTGTTGGGCCATCTTGTCTAGACTGTGCTTTTGCCAAGAAAGATTGCATCAGACGATCCTTGAGCTCCCTTCCAACACGTATTCTATAATTCCATTATTTTATTTTGCATTATTTGACAGTTCCCTACAGCTCCCTGACAGGAGGCTGTAGTGAGGTGGGGGATGGTCTCTTCTTCTTCGCCTATAGTGAGAGGACAAGAGGAAACGGCCTCAAACTGAGACAACGGGAGATTCAGATTATATATCAGAAAGAAGTTTCACTGTTTGGGTGGACAGACATTGGAATGGGCTGCCCAAGGAGGTGGTAGAATCACCATCCCTGGAGGTGTTCAAGAGGTGTCTGGATCTGGTGATAGGTGATATGGTTTAGTGGTTTAGGGGTTACAGTGGTGGTGTTGGGTAGATGATGGACCTTGATGATACTACATTCTCATCACAAACTCTTTCAACCTTGATGATTCTATCATTCTATCTGCTGTAAAAGGCTAAAGAACCAGGATCCATTTACTGCCTCAATCTAGTGTAAAGGTATGTTGCTTCTATCTCCTATAAGCCGCAGGCAGATAACCTCTTACCTGTCCAGCCTGGTGCAGACATTTTTATAAACCTGACAAACAATCAGTGCACAATGCCAAACAAGTTAAACATTTTGGTTCTGACCATCAGCTGTGAATAAGGTACCTAATCCATACGTCTTTGTCTTTAATTTCTACCAGTATAATCTGTGCTGCCTTGTAGCATAGATAAAGAATGTTGAAAACAACAAGGTCATTAAAGAAATCATAGTAAGGATAGAAAACCCATGCAATTCTGGTAAGTTCACTACTCACAAACAGTTAAGATATTTCAAACCAGAGAAAATAAAACGTGCAATTTTTCCCTTGAAAATGTATGCATAGGTTATGGCCAGGAAACAACACAAACCATACATACTTATGTAAAAACTATTAGCTGGGCTTCAGGAAATAACACATTGCCTGATGGTTAACACACTTTCCAAGACTGTTGTACTGCCCAAACCTGAGCCAGACCAAAGCACCAGCTTAGAGCATTGCCTCATTACCACTTTTTGAATTCTTATGGACTATAGAATTGATGTTAGAGATCATAAAAATTAATCTATTGGTCTGCACTATTGGCCCATTCAGTCATCGCATAACATAATCCAGATTCTTGTCTGTAACGTGCTTCCTTCCCAGGGAACTTTGCAGCAGCCAGAAAAGGCAGTTTGTTCACAGAGAGCAGAAAGTCAGATCCATACTATCCTGGCAGGAAGAAATGTCCCAAAATGTTCTCTATAACATTCTCACCCCCTAAACCCAAAGCCACGAATTTCTTAATTCCATAATAACCCACCTCCCAGTGGCATCAACCACAGCATCCGATTAATACAAATGTATGCTAGTTCCCACTGAAATCAGTAAGGTTTATATTATCAAAATTGGGCAGCTATATCAAGTGCTTTCATACATCAGGTCAAACAGTATCATATGGGACCCACAGAATCATTTAGGTGAACTGGATGGAAAAATGGGGAAGGGGTTAAAAAAAAAATCACATATACTCAGCAAGTACAAGCAAACAAAAAAAAGCATTTCTCCCCCAGATCATAAATAGTTTGGGAATTGCTTTTTAGTATTTGTGCTGTATCTTAATTTCTATTGTTCTTTGAAATCAGTACATTGCTACACCCTTCCAAACATTATCTATGCTGTGTATACACAAAACCAGACAAGTAGTATTTTACAGAACAACAAAAGGAGGAATAAGCATCCTGTGTTATGAGCTATGCCTAAAAAATGGTACTTAACAACATTTACCTGTGAGCATACCAGCGTCAGCAAGCTCTGCACTGGTGATGGGTACAGTGGGACCATCCGCTTCATACGCTTTCAAAATGTACTTCTCAATTACACCTATGACCCCAGCTGGTTTGTCCCAGGTGACCTCAATGCTGTAACCATTTATACTGTGAACTCTTGAGGGAGTTGGCACATTTTGTGGAACTGTAGAAGGATAAAATAGAAAATAGAGAAAATGGCAGTTCTAAGGAGACTATTGCCCCTATTCTTCACTTTTAATGGCTGCAGTAAATCAGACTCAACCATTAGCATAAATACAATTTATTAGAGTTGTAACTTTTCAGCATTGATTTAATATGACTGCACATCTTGAGCTATTCAGTTTAAGCTATATTTCAAAACCATCAAAACTCCATCTACATAACATTGCTTCTTGTCTTGTTGCAATTTCCAAAAACATTTCATGTATCAAACATATTTAAGCATCACTCACAAAGAGAGGAGGTGGATTGTATGTAGCTAACAAGCACAAGCACTATAATAATACAATTGAATAAAGCAAAGCAGTGCTGCAACAGAGAAGAGTTTGATATTTATCAGTTGTGTATCTAAGCACCAGAATGCCCCAACTATGAAACATTTTTAAAAATCTCCATTCTCTTTTACAGAAGTCCTTCAAAAAATTAAAGCTCTTCCATTTATTTTCCATGTACATATTTTATTTCCACAACACCATTCACTTTTCTTGGGGCAAACCAGAGATTTGTACGGCCTGTTTTGCAAAATCTTTTGCTTCTGATTATTCCACATTAAAAAAAAAGAAAAAAAAAACCCAACCAAAAAAAAAAAGGCAAAAGGAAAATTTAAATGTTTTAAAGAAATGGAAAACCAAGATCATATATGCAATACAGTTGCTAATAAAAATAAATCATTCAATTTCCTATAACCTTTAACTATTTCTTGGATATTACTATGCCAAGTAAAGGTCTGGTCAGTAACAGCTTCATCACAGATGACTGCACAAGGGATGCAGAGGAAAGACCCAAGGAACACTATGGCAGGATGATGGATGATGAGTTTGCTGTAGATGCATGTGGACTCCCTCGCCCTGCTGATGATCACTTGCTTTTGTCACCATCAAATAGCCTATTTTTTGGTAATTCTACTGTTTAGTTTCATTACATATGAATTCAGCCTTGTTTTTTATGAGAAGGATGATGCATGGAAAGTACAAAAATACCTGGAAGTTGTGATTCTTCTGTAAAGAATGTGATACTCTGAGAAAGCTCCTATTACTACAGCAATATATTGATTCCATTAGTTATGAAGTGTATCACAGGGCGAGGTAAGGTACTGTACAGCAGATGGTCTTCTCATAAGGGATATAACAAAACCAACTCAAAAATAATTAAATAGCGCAATTATTGTCCAACCCCAGGGAATACGGACTGCTCAGTGCTGTGGTCAGCTTGCAAACATAAATTTGTGGCAAACCTTACAGTTGTCAGACCGTTGACATGAAAATATGCATATATTTTGTCCCTTCTGGGTGGCACATGAAGTATAGGTTGTAAAATAATGCATCTGGAAGTCCAATATTTATGCATGTATCACATAATTTTTAAGGTGATGCATTGGATGACTTACATCAAAAGAATGCTCTGCACTGATGAAATGCAATTGGGTTTCAATTTCAAGAAGAGGGAAAGTTAGTTAAGTAAAATACACAGAACTGTAAATCTTCAAAATCTTATTGGCTTGATAAAGTTTGCACTAAAAGCACTGACAGGAAGAGGAAAAGTTTTTTAAATTTTCTTCATAAGATACCTTAATGTATCATCTTCTTACTGTGAAACCTTCTCCACAAGCCATGTGCTTCTGTTCTCGTAAGTACTGCCACATTTTCACACACAATCTATGGACTACTTGTTAAAAGAATCCTCACTCAGCAGCACTGAGTAGCACACCCACGTGTGGATCACTAAAAAAACCAACTTTCACAAAACCACCTTGTCCCTAGCAAATACATGACCTCTTATTTTCCACAGCTTGTGTCTGCTATCCTAGTATCACCTTTCTCTCCACCTGCTTTTGTAGCACTAAGTTATACATAGGAAAATACAGATTTACTTACTCCAGCCTACTCATGTAATGCGATGTTAGATGCACATGTATGAGCACAAATAAATGGTTGCTCTTACTCTGTTAATGCAGTTCAATCCTTTAATGTCTTCAATAACATAATATGATAAATATCTGGAAAATACCTTCAGTTATGAGAAGAAAATACTTGCCTGAACATTTTACAGATGATGACTGTAATCTGGTACCTGTTTGACACATTAAACAACCTCACCCTCCCCAGAAACACTATGCAAGGTTTACTAACCAAAATTGTTTTGGTTGGATTATCTCCACAGAATCACAGAACAAGTCAGTTTGGAAGGCACCACAGTGGGTCATGTGGTCCAACCTCCCTGTTCAAGCAAGGTCATCCTAGAGCACATGGCACAGGATTGTGTCCAGACAGTTCTTGAACACCTTCTAACTGATATTAAATAGCTTATGAAAAATAATGACAAGTAAACCTTAAAATGATATTTACCTGATTCTCTTGTTCGAGTGTGGGTCCACATACTAGATACTGATCCTCCTTCATTTAAGGCAACCACCCTATAGAGGTATTCTTCAAAGGACATCGAGAAGGATAGAGAAGGTAAAAGATTAAAAAAATTACTGAACACAGTAATACACTAGTAAAGAATGGAATGAAAATTCTATATTTTATTTAAGGAACCAATGCACTACCTGTAAATGGTTGTAGAGCACTCTCATAAACACTCTGCTCTTTTCCTCGGTACACAAGGATGGAGTCATTTCCCCTGCAGTTAACAGCACTGTCAGTTGATAGGCATCCGTCCAGATTGACTCTGACAGCACTGCTGGACACAGATGCCAAGTTAACGACAGCACCTCGTGTAAATTTAACATCCTTCATGCAACCACCGAAACCTAGCAAACAGTAAGGGATTAGTACCACATAAAGAGCTTCAGTCATTAAGAAACACTTCTATTCCTTTCAATTCTATATTTTCAACATTAAAGACTGTAATGTGAATATGTCGACTTCCAACATGACATTCTGTCTCCACTTTCAAGCCACTAACCTGGTAAATTCCTGCCTTACTGATCTACACTTTCACTGTTAGCAATTCTGTCCCACAAGGAAATACATTTCTGTTTTCTCTTTCATCACTTCTAACTTTGAAATTATTACCATAAAAGTGATTCTCTGACTTTTAAAATCTGCTTTCTGCTGCTTGCTACTATTTTGTTAAATATGCATACTTCTTCAAACCAAAAAGAATATCTAGATTAAAATTACAACTAACTTCAGGAGATCAGATGGAGGCACATTGGTTTTGTCTAACATGGACATAATTCATGTGCTGTTTGTAAACATACTCCAGAAACACAATCCCAAAGTACTAGTTTATGATAAAAAATTTAAGCTTCATTTTATATTTAGTATGTGACAATCTTATCAAAATTACAAATACGTTAAATCAGTTACTTGCAATTATAACACAACTACAAAATTCAGAATGCAGTTGCTAAAACTTTTATATTTACTAAAAATAATAAATTGATATAAAATAGGTCCCAAATCTGAGAAGTTTTCGGTGCTTAACACAAAACCAAAGTAAACAGTAATTAAACTGAAAACTTCAATTCATTTAAGAATTAACTTTGTGAGTTAAACATCCACCTCTCACAGAGCAGTGCTTCTCTTCAGCTTTGTGAAAGATAAAGTATTTATCTTATTTATATCTTTCATACTTTTATTGCCTTAATTACTGCAAGATGACAGATCAGTATTTGTCCTTAGACACCTGAACTGAGAATCTAATGTTCATACACTGTTCATGCAAAAAGGAGTACTGAAGGTGGACATCCATTTTAAATCACCCTCTAAAACACCTTCTCTCTCCACAACACAGGGAATTTGGCCAAACTGATCCTTAAAATGAATACATCCTAATTTAAGTTCAACTCCTAGTACACAGTGACCGGCTCAGTTTCTTAGTCTGTGACAGAGGAAAGAATTAGTCCCAGTCCACCCAGGCATCCTAATCATAAGATAAAATTAAGTTGTTTGATTTGCAGTGAGATGCATTCTCTACAATCTATTTTAATACATCATTTTTAGTATCTTCTTACCTACATTTATCACTATTTGAAGATTTCTCACTGACATAGCAATCCTATCTGTTCTCAAGTAGCTCCAGAATAAGTAACAAGAGCACAAATTTTCACAAACATTCCTGCCAGGTAGCTTCCTTTTGAACCTCCCAGGAGGGCATGTGAGGAGGCATGCAAAGGCTCACAGACTTCAGCTAAAATTTTTTAAAGTTTTAACTCGCACAGAGGTGAGGCAGGAGGAGAATAATATTTATTCCTTATTTGCTGTAAGCAAAAGAACATTCCTTTATTTAAAAATTAACTAGCAAGGAGCCATAGATTGAGAAAATGTTTTCTAAATATTTATTAAATTGGAAGATCTCTATATTCTATTATCTTACCACTACATAACTGTAGTCCTAAATAAAAGTATGTTTTAAGCTATAATAGATAATCTTGCTCACCTACATAAGATAATATCACATAAGATAATATTTATCTTTAGACACTCTAAATATAAGTTCACAGCCACCATCTTATTTTGTGGCATGCTGAGGAGGTTTGGTGGGAAAGAAGTGTTTATTGATGTGCCTTGATACACACTCCTGACATTCACTTTATGTGTAATTTTGTCCTAGATTCTTTCTTCACAGACCTCTTTGCTGCAGGAGTTGCAAATGCATCCACTCACAAGGCTACACCATCTGCTACGAGGCAACACTGACGGTATGACTGGCCAGCTCTTTTGGGCCATAAATATTATGCACACAGAAGCTGAAGGAAGGTTATATTATATGTGATACCTAGAGCTGGAAGAGTACTTAAAAAAATTTCTTGAACTGTTCTATAGCCGTGAAATCAAAAGGCTCCAATACAGCTCACTTGAATGTGCACATTCAGTTTGTGCATTTAAAGCCACTTACTGGATTCCCCACTTACTGACTGATACACATTTGTCCACAGTAGCTGAAAAATACCCCATGACTGATGAACATTTTCACACGTAATGAAAAAACACACCCAAACAGAGTCGGTTCAGTAGACACTATTCAACTAGGCTTCCTACAGTAGATCTTTTTGTGGAGGCTGTTAGCATCAGGATGCAATTAATGCTTCTCTCTTTTCCCTACAAATTTGACATGTTCCAGAATAGAAGGTCACAGTGATAGCTAAATATATGATCATCTTCCTTCTTTCTGATAATGAGGAAAACATCATGGCAATTGTAGCCAAAACCCAAGTTCAGGCATTTATACTAGCTTAGGTTTTTAGATCAGAATCAGTATTGTCCAAAAAAAAAAAAAGACTAATAAACCCTCATCTGCTCTTCCATGAGGCAGCATCCAGATTCATTACTGTGATTTAAGCTATGTCTACTGTATCCCACTGGTTTTGTATTCCAGATCTGCAAGTGACACAAGTTGATCAAGTAAAATAGGTTTCTGTGAACTAGCATTCTCTGATGAAGATTTGAGAACATCTGGTTGGGCATCTCACTTTACCATTTCCTACACTTTAGGTCCTCTCTTATCAGTCAGACTGCCTCAGGTACCACTGGAAGAATTTTTACAGCATTACAAAAGGATCAGGTCTAAGTTAAGCTAGATGGGTAGGGACAACTGGCAGAATCACAATGGGTGGGAGGCAAAATTCAAGTTACACATTCATTAATTTAGACTATCAGCAGCAGAATGTTCTCCAGGACAAGTGACATCAGTTTTCAAAGACGTGTGTTCCTCTTGGTGTCATCTTACCTTGTTCTAATCCCAGTTCTCTGTAAGACCTCTGAATCTCAGGTGGGATTCCTCCTACGTAGACAGGTGAGTTTACTTTCAGCTGCTGAACACGGGGTTCGAGCGCTTGCTCTCTCAGTTCATTCATAGTGGCTGAAATCACAGAGCCCTCCTTGGTCACAGTGACTTCATTCCACTTTCCATCACAGTAAGACAGTCCCAGCCAGAGGTCCACTTGGGTAAAGACAATGCCAGTTCTTAAGAATATGTTCAATATTCCACTTTTCAGTTCAATCTATACATTTTAAAACAGAAAAAAAGGTATTTTGACTTCAAATACATAACAATGACAGAAAGTTATTTTAAAAAACATAATTAAGGGAGTTATGAATAAGATCAATGAAAAAGGAATTTTTTATCTTCAGGTTAATACTGTTTACATATAAAATGCTAAATACAATGTATCAGTTAATTCAGAATGTAGCAAATTATATTTTGATTTTTTTGACAACTGACTTTGGCATTAATGTATCTAAAAAGAAAAGACAATGAACAAGACTGTTCTGCTTTTTTGAGAATGAGAAAACACTACTTTATCTATTGATTCATTTTTTAGAGGAATGTAACAAGATAATAAGGAAATGAAATGTCAGACCTGATTAAGGTATTTTTAATTTGCTGGTGAACTCAATTTCAAATTTTTCCAGCGTACATTGATTCTTACATTCATACATTTCATCCTTATTCTTCTAAACCTTGTAAGAAAATAATTGGTTTTGTATGTGCTTTTTGAGATTAATGTGCCAATTCTCTAATAGAAATACATATTACTTAAATTTTTCACTGCAGAAGTTTGCAAACGCTTTATTGCAAGACTCTTTATCCTAACTGACTCAAACACAAGTAGGCTGAGATGTAAATTGGCATGTATAGAGCACTAAACACTTAGGGGATTAACTGGTGGCTGAAAAATATGAATATTTCAAAAAAAGACATTATTGCTTCTATGGCAAAACCTTATTAAGTGAAATAAAAATGCAAATTTAATATAAATTCTTATCACTATTATTGACAAAGTGCCATATTTAGTTTACTGATAATATTAATATTCCAGTTTGTAATTGGATCATATTTCCTTAACAGGAAATACAGGAAACACCCCAGCTGATGAAAGAACTCTGTGCTTGAAGTGCCTTGAGGAATGTGGGTCCTATTCCTCAGCGCACACTGACTTCTTGCTCCTGAGACAGAGGGATTTTATTTATTTATTTCTTTGGGACCACAACTTTTCCTATTTCCACAAGTTCAGACCCATTTACAGCTAAGGACTCTACAATACAGGTGAAGGACTGATCATGGCACCAGTGCTGCTGAAAACAGCTGGAAAAAGCAGCCCATTGGACAAGTCACTGCTCTTCTTCACTGGTGAGAATTAATATGGAGCACACTGTGCTGGTGTGAAGAAAGCAGTGCAGAGGCATTAATACAGCAGCATGCCAGCAAACCTGCCAGACCTGGGACCAGAGAGAGGGCACGGTGTTTGACCCAGGGTCACTACTCAGCACAACCCTCCTCCAATTTACTCATCTTGGCACAGTTTTAAAGCAGGCAGTGAATGATGCTGGTGCTTTCTGTGCTGACCTGGACTGACATTTTGAAAGCCCGAGTGCAGCTAAAGATAGGGGACCACTACTCAGTTTCAACTCTTCTGCATGGTGAAAATAGAAAAAAAGCTAAGTCCTACACAGATCTGAGCACAGGTTTATAAAAACAGATAAATTGCTTGCTTTACACATAATTCTGATACTACTTTAAAAAATTAATTTTAATCATTATGATTTTTGATCTGTCCTTGGAAATACATTATTATTTTAAAAAAAAATGCATGAAGACCATATTATTCTGACAGATATCTCAGTAGCCATCTCTCAACAGAACCAGATCTTTGTATCACAGCCCTAAACCTAAGCAGGTTGCAGTTTAATCCTTAAAAGCACGCTTGCTTTTCAGAACTTGGGTCAGAGAATTTCATTAATGCTTTTCTCTGTGCACACAATTCTCATTTTCATCTACCTAAGTACGTAAGGTTGGAACTAGGAAAGCCAAAGCTTAGCCTGAATCTGGAAGATAAGAACAGCAAGAAAGATTATTCCACAGTCCCACTAGCAGGTTGTTGATACAGGGACCTCTGAGACTGATACAGGGACCAACTCTGATTAAAAACATTATTAATGACCTGGGCAGTAGGATGGGGTATGCGCCCAGCAAGTCTGCAGTTGATAGCAAAGGGAGCTGCCATCGGTATCCTGGACACATAAATCAGCTTTGAAGGACAGTACTGAGTCGAGACGGATAACAAACTGAACACTGGCCACCAATGCACCCTCGAAATGATGAAGATGAACTAGCACTGGGCTAGGCTAGAAAAAAGGTGGGCAGGGGTTCCAAGGAGATGATTCTTCCCCTCCAGTCATCATGTGTAAGAATCATCTGGACTGCTGTATCCAGCTGTGGACACCGGTAAATTAAAGATACTGCGGCACACCAGAGTGAATCCAGTGGAGGGACGCCAAGCTGGTCAGTGGTTGGAGTATACCTTGATGAAGCTAAAGCTGTCCAGTCTTAAGAGCGAGTGGAAAGAGAACTGTTCCTCTGCCTAATCCAAGGATACAGAGAAGACAGGCTCAGGCTTTTCTCAGAGGCTTATTATGAAAGGATGAGAGGCAAAACACAAGTTGTAACAAGAAACTGTAAGAGATCAGGGCAGGTTTCTTTGGGTGTTTTTACTTTTTTTCCTGTAATGAAGATGGCCAAAGATAGGAACAGGCTGTAGAATTTGGAAAGCTGTAGACTGTCCATCTGCAGAGAGATGCACGCTACTCAAACAGAAAACACCTGGAGCAACCTCATTAAACATAAGGTGGTCTTGCTTTTAGCAGAGATTTGGAATAAATTACTCAAAAAGGTCCTTTCAACTTAAATGATTTTGTGGTTCTGTATTGCACTTCTCTTCAGGAGCCAGTCCCAGCCTCAGTCAATCTGCTTATAAACATATGATTTTGAAGATGAAAGGAATATCCAGACATAGCTCTGTGTAACAAAACAGATAGGATAGGGGCTGCTTTAGAGGCCGAATGACACTTTGTTATCACAAACCTGCCATAAGAAACAGCCTCAACCAATGTAGAACTAGAAGAGAATTATGGCTTTAGCTCCTTTGAATTGCAAAATCTTCCTGAGATTTAGATATATGAGCAGAGACAAGCAATGGACTTCAGAAAACTTGTCAAGGACAGGCACTCTTTGAGCCCTTTGAAAGAAAAAGTACATGGCACTTCTGCTGATGTGCAGCCAGTCATTCCAGTTCAAAATCTAGCCCAGTTCAGACCTGCCAGTTCAGAGAGCAGAGGCCCAAACACAGACACCTCAATAGCCTCCTCACAGTCAGTCACTCTAATGGAAAGGAAATGAGAATCTCTTCTTGATACCTAACAGAGAGAAGTTACTGGTAACCAACAACAATATCACCCTCACAATTCTCATGTGAGTACCAGTCACTTCCTTGCTAGATTTTCTAATTTGAGTTCTCAAAATTTCACATCCCTCCTTAGCTTCATCACAGATAATACCTTCATCTTGCACACTTGTTATTTTACTTCATGCAGCTATTGAAAAGTGCAACTCTGGAAAAAGTTCTTGCAGGATTTTTTTTTTAGTTGCAGCTTTGCAGAACCACATCATCAGCTACAATGTCTCAGGAGCCAGTTAGCAGCATCGCATAGAAATCTGATAATGTTTTTGCTGCTGTTGAAGTGGTCAGCATCAAAATCAGTCATGCAAACTTTATCAGCAATCACAAAATCTTTTCATCACATAAACCCATGAGGAACCACATGCCAGAGTGAGAGCTAGTGATTCATACTAGCATACCTGGTCACAGTTTGCTTGTAATTATTATGCCTGGATCCAAAGATAATCAGATTGACCTCACTGGCTTGAGTTAATTCTCAGGGCATGGAAGTCATGGAAGAAGTGACCTTTATGCACGGCACTTTTCCAGGACATCGTTTTGTTCTTGGGCAGAAGACAAGAAAGAGTCTGGCTGTTTGGTAGCAGTCCAGCCATGTGAGTAGCTGCAGTCATTCCCAAACTATAAAGCTAATAAGAGAGCTGTGACCTATGCAAAGGGAAGAGTCAGGGAATACCTGGCACTCAGGATACGTGGTATAGCTCATAATCTGTTTTGCTGTGCAAGTGTCTCCTGACCAAAGCGCCTAACAAAGACATCGTAGCTCATGCGCAACAAGCTACACCCCTCATTTTCACTTTCTATTAACCTCTTCTTGTGAGATCAAGTGTACAGAAAAGCCTTCTGTCATCATTATCTATGTGCAAAACACAAAGCTGAGAGACTTGGAAAAACGTGCAAATACTCATCCTCTCTACAACTCCTCGTCTATGGAGATGTTGCGGTCATGATTAAAGTGAGATACAAGAAATTTACCTGACTTAGGAAAAATGCTAAGAAAATTATCCAATTTTCAGAGCTAAAAATACTATAAATATAAAACTGCCAGAAATTCGGATTTTTGAAAAGAAAAGGAAATTATTTTGGCTAACTACTTTGTGCTTTTGACTCCACTTTCAATTTAGTAAGTCCCCTGTCTTCCGTTAGTCAGAATCTATTTTCTCATATTTCTGGTAGTCTTACACAGAGCAAGAGAGAGGGAACAAGATTCACCGACTACCAGAACTTGCAGAAGAACCCTGCGAATACTCTTCACATAAACAGTGCCCCTGTGCTGTGAATTACACACATACAACTCTTTTTTAGGGTGGGACAGTAGCATACATGTAACATCTTATGCTATTAGCTCATGATCTTGGTCACTACTTGAGGACAAAATTAAAGTAATAACTGTAATTAGTGAGACTTGCTAATTAGTCATGATCATTTTTTAACTGAGCCTGCTTTAAAAAGAAGAAACAATTAGGTCTAGCAGAATACAAAACCCAGGAAAAAAAAATGATCTGCTGGAGAAGCCAGTAGTATAAAAAGTAAATATGGAGTAAGTTATAATTGACCTGAAAAGGAGAAAAATATATTTATATGGTTTAGGTCAGAAGTTTAAAAGAGAAGGCCCATTAGACATAATGCCACACAATAAAACAGGTTGTGACATGACAGCCATTAGCAAAACAGCTGCATAATAATAAAGAAATAAATAAATTTAATTCAATAAAAGTGCAGAAAGAGCAGATTGGGTCATAAAGAATAACAATGCTCTCAAAAATCTCTAAAAATAAATTATTGCTTTTTGGAACAACTGAAAAGATGCGTTTTTTTCACATGTAATCCTCTGTAATACCTAATAGTTGGTGCAAGTATTTGACCCACCAGGCAGTGGTGACCGCAGTCTAACTACAGTCAAAATCCTTGGGAAAGAAAAGCATGAAAATCCAGTCGCGTAGCTAATAAAAGGATTTGAAAAACTAAACCAAACACATTAAAACCTAAACAGCATATTGCAAAGGATAGAAGCACAAATAATTCTGGGCATAAACAGTCTTATTTAACAGACACCAAAAAAGGAAATTCATAAGCACTGTGGGAATCCAGGACATGGGAATATCTCCTGTGCTTGTCCTGGGAGGTTTTGTTTCTCAGGAGAGCACAGCTTTTGGTCTTTGGCCATGGAAAAAGCTTCCAGGACTTAGTGAGAAGTTGAGTTTTTCTTAATGTATATAGTAGATGATATTGTAGTTTGTCGTAGGGTGAAAAGTAGGTTTTGGGTTTTAGTATGGAAGGTAGATGAAAAGCAAGATGGAGGATTTTGGGTGTTAACGTAGTCTTTTTTCTTCTTCATCTACTCCATTTTCTGTAGTTTTGGTAGCACAGTGATTGGTTAAACAAAGTCACAATGCAGATGTTACGTGACTGACAAATATTAATTGGTAGAAAAATAAAAATATACTACACGTTAGATATGTTGTAAAACTTAATCGGACAAGGTATCTGTACAAGTGTCCTTGAAATTGTCCCTTTTGAGATCTTGCCACCACATGGCCTTGAGGTGCTGGGAAGCTACTGTCATCCAGGGCTTGGAACTGACTAAGGTAATAAACTATCCTGAAGACCAAAACATCAGCAAGTCCCATCTGCCTCATTTCTAAGCGCAGCACAAGATCATCACAGAGCTTAGGGGGACCTCGTGTTGGCAACTCCGACAAGGCACTACCTCACAAATTTGCGTAATACAGGAAACTTCCTCTACAGCATTGGGAAAATGGCAACAGAAATGAGATGGAATTAAGCTGGAACTAACTAATTTCTGTCTATCTGTTTCAAGTCAAAATGAAAAAACAATGATGGATTATAAAAATTAACATATACCTTAAAGAGAAAGCTTTATAAGCAGACCAGACAATTTCTATCATGACCTTTTTGATTTACAATTCAATTGATTTTGTTTTAGTACGAGAACTTGGAAAATAGGTAAACTCTATGCTTTCCTAGAAATGAAGTGAAAGGTTATAATACATGTATTTTACTTTCTTTTCTGATCCCTTCTGATCCAGTTAAGACAATAATTCTGCTTTTCATACATTAATATCTTTCTTATTTATGACATAAATAACAATAGTAACTTAACACTTAGCATCTGTTCAAGTATTTTTGCTCCATTATAATGTGCTGTGCAAAGAATTTCAAAACTAGTAAGACAAGAAAATAAATTATGGACTGAAATTTCTTTCAGCGCTAGTTTTGATTTTGGGGAGAAAACTTACAGGTGATGCCTGAATAGAGTTAATTGTATTTCTGAACTTACTGCAAGATAATCTGGGCCATCTTTATTGTAAACAAACAAAAGCAACCCATTCAGTTGATCTGTTCTGAATTTGAATGAGATCTCAAATTCCAGTCCACCACTGAAAACACCTGAATGCAGCTCCAGGAACCCTTGAAAGAAGGTGAATGCATACATAAGTTAATCAAATAAATAAATTGGTTCAAGAAATCAAAACTAAAAATCTAGGTGCTACTTCATACTCTGACATGAGGAACTCAGGCTTCAAGATTATAGTTCACAACTTTTATTACTCAGCTTTGAGGACAGTTATCAATAATGTACTGCAAGACACCAAACCAGTAAAATATCCCAAATTTTTTACCTCACTTTGTTTTTGTTGATACCTTATAGACAACGTTTACGTCCCTATAAAAGTGAAAATTCACCTTTCAGACACACATCCAATCTGCATGTAGTTACAACAGCACTATCTGAAATTCCTCTTCCATGTACAACCTTCTGACAAGCAAGAGACACAATTTTAAACCAACAAAAATAATCCCATATAGCTAAAGCTGCCTTGTAAAGCAGATCACTGCAACACTTTTGACACAACCACCATCTCTATCTCTACAACATATTTGGACAGAGCAGTAGTACAGCAAGCTACCTCTGCCAAGAAAATGTGCTCCTTTTGAGAGTCCAATGGGGCATCCTTCCCAAACATGATAGACATTGTTTTGTTCTTCAGCATTCTGCCAGTTCAAATATTCCCAGCTTTCATCGGGAGTATGCATTTTTTTCAAAAATAAGTCACTGAGACAGCCCACAAACCCTTTCTGTACTATCCTCTTCATCCCTGCAAAAAAGGAAAATATTTTTTTTAAGTCAATCACCTGCAACTAAACATAGGAATTAATTTATATGTTTTCTACATGCTGGCCCTATCATATATGTCCATATGTGCATAGAAAACCAGCCACCAATCAGTTCACAAAGCTGACCTATTAGCTAAACCCAGATGTCTGAATGGGTCTAATCGCTAAAGACAGTACCTACTGCTATGTAGCTGAGAATTATAAACCTTTTTGAGATTTTGCATACAGGTACTTTTAAATCAACAGCATGAATCTACTCAATGAAGACCCAAAAGAGTTTGCTTTAAACAAAATAATAATTCTGAAGAAAGGCATACATGCGCTGAGCAGGAAGCAATACTGTTGCAAAAGGTAAGGCCGAGAAATATATGTTTAGAAGCTTCATTAGGAAGCTTTTCTTTCCTTTTTTTGTATAAAACAAAAATCAAAAATAATAAAACACAGCTGCTATCCCTTCTTTATTACTGGGGACAAAAAATTTAAATCCATTTTTATAGGTGCCCTTCTCTTAAATGGTATAGTCAGTCTCATTTTAAATATATAGCTGGCATTTTTGAGAGAGGCATCCTGGATCGCTTTGTCAACCAATGTTTTAGAAGAACAGATGCATCTATTTCTTGTTTTAGTCCAGTGAAATAAAGCAGAAAAGAGGGAGTTGAACTCTAGCATACCCCACATGAAGTCATCAAATGGATTTCACATCAGTGGCAGAAACACAAACTTAATAAAATACTGGGCTTTCAGATTAATATGAAAAAACCAAAATTCTGGATATGAATTCACTGAGAACAGCCAATTGTATACTTACATAGACAGTCACCCCTGTCATCTGATTGCAGTTTACCCACATGGCATACATACTAAGTTTAGGTATGAAAACTTATGTTTATTGATTCTTTGAGAAACCAGATATGATCCAGCTCCTCATAAATTCTATATCTGTAAAATACAGGTATATTCATACACTTCTGAGCACAATGCAACAACTTCTGAAGGATACAAACTCAGACCAAAAAATGCCAGCATGTTGTATCGCTACATCAAACTGGGATGCATAATCATGTGCTTCAGCTAATAAAAACAATTTACATGAGTATTTTGGAATGAATTTGTGAAATTGTATGTAAAGCATGCCCGTAAGTTTAACACTCATACCAGTTCTGTGCGCAAAATCCATCAAAATGCACACAGACCTCAAAAGCTGTTTTAATGCTGATGAAATCAGCTATACAGACATTTCAGTCTATCCCAAAAGATAAAATTTGAGAAACTGTACAAACTTATTTATCATACTTACCTTCATCCCTTCTTACAATAATATAACCCTGTGGAAGTCCTCCAACAAAAACTCCTGTGTTCTCTCCAATAATGGTACTGCCACTAGTTGCTAAGGAAGAACCTGAACAAAATTGTTCATTATTCACATATTCAATGCTTCCAACAGATTTTCCACTCAATAATAAAATACTGATATTTTACAAAGAGGCTAATGTAACACAATAGCCTAAGACTTTCCTAATACATATCCAGGAAATATTTACAGCTATATTTTACAACAGGAGATTAACACAATTATAAATTCACAAGCACAAAAAGGGAATTAGTATTCAATTATCAAAGATTCACAGTGGAGAGATCCCTCAGATGAACAGATAAACCAGTACTGACAAAACAGTCAGAAAACCAAGTGAATTTTTTATCTGTATGGGTGAACACAGTAGTGGAAAAGCAAGTGAGCAATACCCTTAGTAATACCAAAGTTATTTAAATTAATTGATTACCTGTGTACTGCCCATCCACTGTGATGTTTCCCAGAGCTTGAATTCTTGTAGCAATTATTTGGTGCCAACTGTTATCATTATACACTTTTCCACCATCATTAGTTGGAGTGACTGCTACTGCAGATCCCTTTTTATTAACAGAAGAATCTGATTTAGAATATTTTGAAGGTAACATTTAGAATAATATCTTACACTTTATGACAATTTATAGCATACAACATTTAAAAATAAAGACAGCAGTCCTATGTTTAACTTCCTTTGGACTGCTGAATGATACGTAGACTTATTTAACTTCTAAATTTAACCACTAAATTTAACTCCACAGACAGCTAAATGAAGGATCAAGGATCCAGTTCTGTGTCTATTAAAAATAGAAAATTCTGTGTAATTACCCTGATAAAAACAAGGATGAGGCTCAAATTACTGAGGGTCATGTCACACAGACTTTATATTTTTTTATTCATTTTTTTAATTATGTCTCTATTTAACTACTTCAAGGCTGTGAAGCTTGATGGCCGTGGTTCAATGTGCCACCCATGGAGAGCAGCTGCATATCAGGACTGTTAATTGCAGCACCTGTCCACATGAAGGGATCCAAAAAAGGGGTGCAAGTGTAGCATGGTAGATGCACGCTCTCTCCAGGTTACCCTGGTATCAAAAAGACTAAATTTTCTAGATGAGAGAGTACCATACATTTATGGGGATTGGGAGGAAGGTCATACCAAAAGATTCAGGAAAACAAAACAAAGCAAAAAATCCTCAAAACAAAACATCAAACATAAAAAAACAGCCAAATAAACAAACCAAACTAAACAAGAAAAACCCCAAAAGGCAGCTCTTGAGGTTGCTTTTATGATACAAGGGATGCTTGTAAAAATGCATTCAAATTTAGTGAGAATTTTTACCCAGTTTCAATAACACAAAAAACAAAAAACTACATGAAGGGGTGAATTTCAGGACATCTATTACAAACACAGAGAAATCTTTTCTGAATTTCTGAGTAAGAGGAGTGTAATAGATGCAGTTACTAAACTAAATCTCAAGAATATAAAGAACCAAACAAAACATCACATAAATTAATACAATAATGCAATAAAATGAAAATTAATATATTTCAATAATTTTCTTGATATTTATATCCAGATAATCATCTAACTTCTTAATAATTCCCATAATATTGCCTCAGGACTTTATATCATTCTTGAACTATCTGGGAACTCAAAGTTATTCTGCTGAATTCACAAAACAGAATTGTCCTGTACAGCAGACAACTACTGATAGAAAAACATTTCTTTGTACAGGTACTGTGCTATATTAAAGAATATCAACCACAGCAGTTACTTTATGGCTTCAAAAAACAATTTCCAAAAAGTATATAAATTAAAAATTTGGTTCTGTATAATTTGGGGGGCCAGCTTGTAACTTTGCAGTAGCAAGCCAGACAGTTCAGCAATTTTTTTTCCAGATCTTCTAGTATTCTTTTTGGTCCCAGGATCTTAGAATGATGCACGTGGAGAAAAGCTGTTGATGGAAACAACCACATATTTTGATTAATACTAAAACCCTCTTATTAAAATTTAGTATTCTACCTTTAGTGATATTCATCCATTAGAAATTGCATTTTGAAACACACACAGACTCTGAATACATTTTACATTTGGCATTGGGGACTGTCACTGTGTATCGTAGATATCAAAATATACATGTGATGTTCACACATGTACCAGTTAAAGAAAAAATTATTTACTGTGAAAGTTTACAACATGTTTCCAGCTCCATTCAGGCAACATCGTGGTACTGAGGAGGTTTGGAGAGCAGTCCCTCTGACCCATAAAAAGAATACAAAGCTGTATATCCTTACGTACTACTAGCACTTTTTCATATACTATTTTTTATTGTCTTCTCTCCTATTTCAACATTTTAATATTTTACAAACACACACATTTCATTATCGTAGTTTAATAATTAAAACCAGAACTGGTGTCATGCCCAATTAATGTGCCCTGGTAGCATGCCCATTAGTTTTTCCATTAGTGAATTCAACAATACTAATGGGATTACTAGCATGGGATGCTAATTGGGCGTGACATAAGAAACTGGCTTACTTCTTAGCATACCCTTGCTAATGATGAAATTAATGAGCATTTTATTAAATGCTGTCTCATCAAAGTGTACTTAGTTAGCGTTAAAATTGTTACAAACGATGCTGCATTCTAAAGATCAGGTGCCTGAATAAGTGGTTCTTCATATTATGTTTGGCAACAGTCTAGAGCATTAACAGTTTATACATCAGAAACCACGTTTATTTGTAACCAATTCAATCTGGGACCACACAGATACATATTACATATTAAGTATATGTACTTAATTCTGGGGGGAGGAAAGTGAGAAGACAAAAAAAGACTGTGTTAAGGGTTCAGCACTTGCTGCACTGGAGAGGCCTCTTTACACCTTTTCCAGAATCACTGGACACATTCCAGGATCACATTCAAACAGCCTGCTGCAAGATGGCTCGTCCTGGATTTTGGAAATCACATATTTTGAAATCTGGATTATTTTGCCATGCCATACAAAAAGTCTTCATATTTGGTTCCTGTCAGTAATAACTGAGTAAATATAAATGATTCTGTCATACTGAATTTACATTGAACGTACAGAGAACATCACAGATATGAATCTTCAGAGATACTGTCTCAGGTGCCAATGTTTGAATTCAACGATACTGTTCCCAGTCAGGTTCTTTCAATGTCCAAACTCCTACTTACTAAGAAGGTGAACAAGTACTTAAGTTTTGCCAGTGCCAAGGAGGAAGGTCTCATTGGGACTCAAAGCCAGGACTTTGACTCAAGTCCATCTTCCTTTTTTTGTGTAATAACAGCTCACCTTCAGACTGTGCATAATACTTTGGCCTCTCTATGACAAGAACAACCAACAAGGCAACACTCACAAGGGAAGTATCTGGTATTCTTTCTTTCTGCTGTAAAATTTAGTAAATGGATCATCTTCTAAAATGGAAGAGCTGGATACAATTCCCTCCATCCTGTGAGAAGAATCTCAATACTTTCTCCTCAGACTGTCCTAATCACTTAGGAAAAAGGTGCTCCACGTTGGACTTATATTTCCACTATACTTATTTCACTTGGTATAAAATATTCAGTGCTTCCCTGAAAAGCACTGGAAAAAAAAATAAATTACCTATAGCCACTGAAAGATAATCATAAATTTAGCTGGAGTTGATTGTGTAATTTAGGTGCATATGCAAAAACATCATGATAAGAAAAAATCCACAGACAGCTGAAGGTTTACAGACACTCTGAGTTGGAGGAAGATCTATGGAAAAATTTTATTGTTCCAAAAAGACTAAGGAAGACATCTGCTTGCAAAAAAACCTCATGCTTCCCGGACCATGAGTAGAAATGCACAAAGAATGGCAGTAAAACTAAAAAGAGCAGTTGCACAGCACAAAAGGGAGACAAAAGGGATGGTCAGAAAACAGCCAGATGAATGGTGCTGTACATGCAGCTCAGAGAGGTATGAATGGACACAAAGAAAAGGATTTGAAATTAACACTTAGCGAAGGAAGGAGCGAGGCTGCTGAAGGCTCCCCACTAGGAGGACTTGGCAGGACTATCCCCAGAGCAGACACAACAAAGAGAAAATGTGTTGGTGATCAGGAGCAAAGATACAGCCCAGCATCCTGAAAGGAACTGAGGGTACAAATAATTAACCTGCGACAGGACACAGCTGGAAGGGAGCACAGAATATTACACCACACTGCTACAGATAAAAAGCTGCAGAGACACAATTGTCATCAAAAAGAACGTTTGCAGTTTCTCAGAGAAGAGCTTTTTCAAAGGAAGGACCATAAATGTTTACTGTATATGCCATGACTATAATTAGAGACAATGATGCCTATATCTTGGCTAAGACACCACATGATGTCAATAAGAAGTAATTAAAGCATTTGTACACTAAAGCAGACTGTGATGCAGAAATGAAAGATGAAGAAATGCTGTTACAGTACAGGATATCTGACACTGTAGGATAGCAATACCAAATAATGGCAAAAGGAAAGAAGAAACAAACTACAACAAAACCATAGAAACAAAGGTAATGACAGTAAGGTAGCATAGCATGTTAGGGATACAGATGATTGAAAATTTTTGATAACTGAATTTTCAGAGGTAAAATATTTTGAAAAGGTTTCTGCACAAAACACTTTGATGTAGGCCACTATAGCCTACTTCTGAATCTGAGAATACACAGGAATCTCTTCCACATTATTAATGAGAAATTAGAAAGCATTAGCTCTTAAGACAGTAAATCAACTGTTAAGACGTACACTGTTCTGGATGCCTTGAATGACAGTTTTGTGGTTTTTTTCTCTAAACAGAAATTGAAGCACTGAAGCAGTACCATAGGCTATTTTGTAAGAGGAAACACTATTGAAGTGATGATCCTAAAAATTAGCATGGAACAGAGTTGCCTGATTCAAATGAAACAAAATGATAAGTAAGGATATATTCATAAACAAGTAATCTGTTAAAATTCAAGACAGGAATTGTTGAAAATATTACAACAATATCTGTAATAGCTGAGAAGTTCTGAGGACTAAATAAGAGACCTACTGGGTTTTTTTTCAGTTAAAAGACAGGTAAAAAAGGGAGGAAAAAATTAAAGCCCCAAAGCAGCCATCTCCCTTCCAACTCTCTCCCTTCCTGTTCCCCAGATACTATGGATCCAAACAAATAAAATATCTTCTAGGGAATGAACTAAACAAGCTGGCATAAAGCTACCTTAGAAGAAGCAAATCTGCAAGAAGGATAGGAATACTATTTGACGCATTAAAATGTCAGTTGAAAGACAATTAACCATCAAACAAAAAAAAAAAATCTAAATAAACATCAGAAGATCTTGCCAAGGAAATAAAACTTTCCTTTCAGTTAGAAGAAGTAATAGGTGTGAGAGAAAACAGAATTAGTCCCTATTAAAAGGTTGTGATGAGGACATTATCAACAGTAAGCTTGGTCCCAAAAACTGAAGTACACAATAAGATAAGATAAAGCCTGGGTAGATGCTTTGTAGATGCAAATGAAGTAGAATTGATAGAAATTTATATCTTGGGCTTAGAAGCTGATTTAATATTTTCTAGTATGGGGATCACATGGAAGCCAGCCTCTGTGCAGCGCCTCATTTCTTCCATAGGTGCTCCAAAGCTTAAGCTGTTTTTCACTATTGCACAACACCAACACATGGTCAGACAGTGGCTGTGGAACAGCTCAGGAGGCAAAGGTTAACAATGGGTTAGAAGATCTGATAATTATTTACAGTTTCTTGCATATTTATGAAATATAAGTGAGGCCATAATGTTTCTTAATTCCATAAGAAGATCTAGTTTCGGGGTGCACAGAAAACATAAAATACCCAAACAGAAATGCAAGGCATGTGGCCTTATTTTTATTCGGTTGATACGTCCCTCATTATTTATGTTTTTGTATAATGGTGACATGCTGATCTCTATAGGAAAACAGTCTCAAAATGGGAGGCTTAAAAATAATTGGATAACATCATATAAAATTACCAACTAATTCAAAACTTAGTTCTGTACAACTTTGAAATCTTGGTAGTTTAAGCTGTAGTGGTGTTTAGTGGCACCGACAAAAAAACACAACCCATAAAAATGAAAAAAAGAGTCTTCTGTTGTAGCATACATAACAATAAAAATAGCAAAGATTTAGTGTTTCAGTTTTTCCTCTACTCAAAATCTCTCAGAACCTAAGGGTTCTGAGAAGCAAGTTAGCTTGTATCAATTAAATTTAAAAACCAAGCAAACAAAAACAAACCCAAAACTAAACAAAAAACCAACCAAGGATAAGCATGTAAAAAGTACAAAGGTAAGTATTTTTACAGGATCCTGTCTTTTGCTGTACCTGTGGATCAAAAAGAAAGTATGGACGCCCACTCCTCAGCTGCAGTGCAATGTACTCCTCCTGATTACCAGGTGATGCAGAGAAAAAAATCAAACCATCAGGCTCCTGGGTTCTAAATTTCACTTTAATACCTGGTTAGAAAAAAGCAAGTAGATGGTTAACACCAGAAGTGGTTCTTATGGGTTATAACAAAATTTAAGAATAAAATACCATTTTAAAAACAGCAGCAACATTGCAAATCAAAATCATGGAAGTGCTAGACCCTTGCTAGACACCGCAGGAGAAAATTTACTAATCCAGACTGAGGCAGTTGAGAGAAATTTCTGTGAGTCCTTATTCATCTGGACAAAAAGACATGCAATTGAGACTAATGTTGTTTAGTAACTTCTTTCCTAAGAAAATATAATTCATATATTAGCACACTATTCTAACAGTTGTTGTTTTACATGTGGATTTTCACTTGTCACTTAACATTTCTATAGGTAAAGCAGAAATGAGGCTTCTGCATGCAAGGATTCGTATGAGGAATAGTAGGGTTTTGGTTCCAAAGATATATGTATGTGTTCATGTGTGTATTTGTAAATATATTATTTTATAAACATAATATCTAGGTGCACAAAGAACACCTGGAAAAGTAGTTTTCCAACAAAAACTGGAAATATCCAAAGGAGTAATGGATGTACTAAGCTTACTTATTAACTTTCTAGATCTTTGTCAATAGTCCTCCATTTAGTTTCTGATAAAAATCCCTGACTGCACGGTAGAGCCATGCCCTTCCAGCACCATTTTTTTTTTGCAAAGGGAAATTAAAAGGCAGTAACAGCAACACTTCCATTACATTTCTGTATAAGGTGCTTTTACAGAAGAAGGTAAGTTACTGGGTTTTACCCAACACTATCAAACTATCCCTATTTTATGTCAGACAGAAAATAATATATGACTAAAGTTCTTATTGTAGACAGTACCTATATTAAAAAAAAAGAAAATCATAATTCTGACACACATTCATATTAGATTATGTTTGTTAATTACCTATACCTGAAAGAAATACCCTTTGGCCTCTCTTTCGAATCACCTACAATGCTTTCATGTAAATCACAAGATGCAGTCACAGACAAGTCATTTGGAAGGCAATGAAAATCAGTCCTGCTATTAAAACACCTGCACATTAAAAAGTTCAACCAACAGTGTCCCTAGTTAAGGAA
The DNA here is from genome assembly GCA_013400315.1 of Bombycilla garrulus. Classification (NCBI taxonomy): domain Eukaryota; kingdom Metazoa; phylum Chordata; class Aves; order Passeriformes; family Bombycillidae; genus Bombycilla; species Bombycilla garrulus. The sequence continues at coordinate 759,852 of VXBU01002005.1, forward strand.
AAGCATAGCTTTGCCTGGTTTGCAATACTGTGAGGTTCCAGGTACTTCCAGCTGCAGTATCTGCTGGAGAGGCTGCGACTGATGGCCTCTAATCCCAGCAGTGAGGAGCACAGTTAATTTAACATGCTGCCAGTATTTTTATGAAGCTGCCTAAAGACATTTCTGAAGACCAGAGGATCCCTCCTCACACCTAATTCAGAAGGACAAACACAAACAAAATAATTGAGTTTCTGCAAAAAAAACATTCTTGTAGAATATTCTGTTAGAAAATATAAATTAAATTGTTCATAGCAGTAAAATGGAAATAATTACAGAAATTTTCAATTGTCATGCAGAAGCCTTCTTTTTCTTTGGATATTGAAGAGTCCTGCTTGTAGAGCAGCTACAGCTTTATAAAAATTATCAATGAGCCAAGAACTGTTATTTTCTTCTAAATTCATTTGTCACCTATTAAAGAACTGAGAAGAGGACTCGATGCCTTTAAGTTCAAGGATCTTTGGAATTTCTCATGAGATAAGGAAGTTCAATATTAATAATTTCTCACATTTCTAGAAGTGACTACAGAAAAGAAACCAAATACTAAGCAAACTTCTGCCCTATAGACAATAATTTCACTGCATGATAAAAAAACTTGTGAAATTAATATTTTTCACAAGAACATAGCAAGTAATGCTGGGCCTCATGGTCAACACAAACCACATCTAGAAGCCCATTCAGACTTGTAGCAACTACATGCATGCCATTTTTCATTCTTAGTGGCACTGAACACTGGAAATGCATTTACTTCACTTGGACAGAGAAATCTTTCCTTCCAAAATCTGAGAAGTTTCACAGAACTTGAAAACCACAATGTATTACCAAAATATTTTCCTTTTTTTTTCATACCTAGGGGTTAGACATTTCTCAAGTTTCTCAAAGACTCGTGTCTATTATTTCAGTATGCATGTCTAAAATCCTAATTTCAACATTAAATATAACATATAAATAGAAACATAAATAAAGTAGCGACATTACAATTACTTCTGTAATTTGTCATATACAGAAACTGCATCTCAGCCACACTACTCATGCTACTAAATCTTGGATGGAAAACATGACCATCTGTGGGGCATAGTAGGAAGGTACTTTTAATCAACTGAATCTTGAATTGCAACTCAAGAATTCACCTAACACGCCGGCTTGTGTGAGACACATGATTGTTCCACAAGAACTTGTTATCATTTCTGGTATAAAAACCAACAGGAAATTCTACTACAAATTAAACATTAATGTATGTCATTCAAATAAATTCTTTAATTCCATTTCAAATTATAGTTGCAATTGGAGAAGCTGTCAGAATTCCTTTAATTATAAATAAAGAAATTTATTTAATTTCTGTAATTGAATTTCTTTAATTATAATGGCATTGTACAAAAAATAATACAAGCATTGTATATAGTGAACATAAAAGACTGAAAGAAGACTACAGAGTAATAAAAAGGACAAGTAAAATAAATTAGTAATTATTAGCATTAGTGTTTTCAAGTATCCCCAAATTATATTAGGGCAGACTAACCTTCTGTCAGGATCTACATACTTTCAATTTATGCAGTAGTTGTTTGGGACTGGATTTCTGTCCTAGTTTCAAAGATGACACACCCAGGCTAGAATGGGAATGAGTTTGTGAAACATGACCAGTGCAGGCATTTTCAAAGGCATTCACTGAGATGAAACATCAGCACATTACCCTGTGAGCTTTGAGAGTCCCTTTCAGGAACAGACTGACATTACAAGTAAAATGATATCATATTACTCTAATTTTTGATGTGCCAGAATGCAGCTTTTTGTCCAATAAAGAAAATGCATATGGTGGGATTTTTCTAACCGCTATTTGCTTCTCTCATGAAAGTTTAGCAAGGCTCAGAACTTCAACAGCATTTCAGATTCAGATTACCTGGATTCAGATTCTACTAGCACATTTCAATATGATTTACAAGACCAGCATGAAAGTATTTAAAAGGCAGGAATGTGCTCTTGAGACGCTGGCTGCACTTCTGGCAAGTTTACAGAGCACATGGGATTATTTTGAGTTTAGAAGAAGCAGTTGGCAGTCAGCAGAAAAATAATAAATTAGAGCAGCTCCTAGATTAGCATAACATATACTAAAAAATTATCATTATTACAGCAATAAAATTTATTTCTGACTAAAGCAAAACCCCTTTTTTCTCGCAAAAGAAAAAGTTTAAAATAGGTTTTATTTGACCAAGAAACCATTCAACCAGAATATAGAGGGTAACAACTTGCTGTAACGTATCTTTCCAAATTAATTGAACTAAATTTAGTTTTTCTAAAAAAAAAAGGTTTTTAAAAAGTCAAAAACATCTCAAAATACAAAAATGTTTTGAGTTCTCAAAAATTTTCGTGTGACATTTTGGGGAAGAGTAGAGGAGAGAAAGTAGGCAGGGAAGCAAGAAAAGTGAAATCATCTTTTGCAATAACAGCTGAGAGATTTCAGCAAAGTGACCTACTTAAAAATTAATTTTGTCCCAACCATTCAGCAAAAACACCTGTAAAGCACTTTTCTCTAAAACTGGATGTTCAGTGTTGAAAACAGCTAAAAAGTACAAGTTATTATACTCATTAAAGACAAAGAAATTATATACAAGTCTCAGATGTCTCAAGACCCTTCACCAAAACTTGCATATAACCACATGAACAACTCCACCCAAAACTGCTAAGAACAGTCAAAAAAAATTTCAGAGGCTGTCAATGATCAGCAAGACTTGTTTTACCTTAATTTTCATAAATAAATAAAATCCCAACCCATATGGAGGATTGATAAAAACAGGAATAATACCTTAGCATACTATTGACAATTTCCTTGTAGACTTAGGAAGAAAATAAATGGAAAAGAGCATACATTACAACTGGAAAAATAAAAAAGAAGAAATTTGCCAAATACATTGAAAATCACAAAGCAATTTCAGAAATAAATTTTGCATAATCTGTGAAGCACATCCATTTCCAGTGAATTTTTCCCAAAATTGCACAACTGTAGAAACATAACTTGCATTTCCATTCTACTTACATTGTTATATGCAGTGGTTTCAATAATTATATAATTGCACATTCCAATGAACAGAAAATTGTTGGCAAAGAAAGTGATCACTTTATGCTCACTGAGAGCCTTATTTGTGCATAATGCCAGATAAAATGAATAGAAATTGTAGATAAAATTTTGACTACAGCATTAGGGTCTCAACAGTCTCTTCAGGATGACAAACCTTAAGTGTTTATTTAACATTAAGACTGTGTACAAATGCTCTTGCCTAATCAAAATACATTTTCCCACAGAAATTATAAACCAAAATTTGTTTTTAACTGGGGAGGGGAGAGAGGGAGAGTAAAAATGTCAGTTGCTATAAAGATCCACAGCATTTTGTTGCTATTCTCTCTGTGAGAGAGATACCTCATGTTATCACAATAGCTAAAAGAGATTGAATTAATTTTCTTATATATAAGAAAACACACCTGTAGGAAAAAAAATTAGAATGAAGACTTAACAAAAATGGATCCATTTTCAAAGCAGTTTCACTTAATGGAAAATGGAATCAGAAGAAAATAGGAAACTCAGAGGACACTTCCCTGGACATACTTATGGAGATCCTCTGCTGAATACAAGGATTTTTTCACACTTTGTGTTGGCCTATAGCTTCCTGGATTTTATTGAAAGAAGACAGTGGAAAGTATTCTTCCCAAAGCTGTTCAAGACTTGTTTTTATACAGAATCAGGCTTCATCTTTTACTGTTACGTTAATGTGTTCAAAAACATTTTCAAAGCTCAGCACTACTAAAATTACACTAAGTTAGTAATTCCATTGATGAAGTGCATCCTCTTAATTTTTAATCTACTTCAGTTTTTTTATTAGAAATATAAAATATATGCTTAGAAGTTACATATATAGGTACCTATCCTACGTACACACACATATATATTTGTACAAATTCACATACAAAAAGTTCCCAGACTGAAACTAGACCCCTTTTCTTTTGTGATCACAGTAAAACCAAGAGAAGATAAAAATCCATGGTTTCTAAATTAGACTATACAAAAGCCCTGTCTTTTGAAAAAGTCTAATTTTATATAGAATAACTCAACATGAAGAATTTTTTTACTTATTCTTAATACATTAAACTGCCAAAAAGCTAAATCAAACTAAAATGTCGAGCAAGCATAAAAACAGAGTATGGTGAATGAATGAAAGGTGAAAACACGCAACATTTCTGGTGAAAACCAACTGTCAAGCAAAACCCCAATTCCTCTTGATGGATCTGAGTGTTTCTTTTACACTAAAATTACTAATTTGATACCTTTTTTTTCTTATTTTGCTTGCTACCCGATTACACCCACTACTGGTAAAACAAACAGGACATTTTAGCTTTAATCTTCTTACTACATAACCCAAATAACTTCAGTCATGTTTGCATTAATGCTGCATTAATCATGTTGTTGCGTATTAATGAGTTTTCAGGCTATGCTAATTACTGTCATAGATTCTGCAGCAGCCCATTAAATATACAAATTACAGAATTAAAGAGCCAGAGCTCTTCATGATTAATCTTTAAATGGAGAAAAACTAATGATGTCTGTACAAAGTTTCCCTCCACTTTTGGCTGACTGAGCCCAATGAACAATCAATTAGATTATTTGAAGAATAAGAATATTGCTCATACTAAAAGATTTGTTATGCTGTTATTCTATATAGAAGTCACACATTTGCAAGTTTCCATCAAATGCACTTCTGTAACATTCAACATTTTAAGGTCTCCCAAAGTGTCGCATGGGGAAAAAACTTATGGATACTCCAATTCGTTGTTGCATACTCATAGGAATCTGCTGGTTCCATATGAATACAGTAAATCAATCTTCTCCTTTTAGCAAGGACACAAGTCCTGCTACTCCCCAGCAGGAAAGATTTGCAGCAAACCTTGGTGAAAAGAAAGCCAAGATAAGTCTAAAGTCATTTGATAAGATTTGATGTATTAGTAGCACTTTATCCCCTCACTAACAGTGATGCTTTGTCAGGAATAGTGCAATACCTAGTGGTTAAATCAAGAGATTCAGAATTAGGAGACCTTGTGTCTGTACTCAGCCAATGACTCGGGTATGTCACCTGAGAGCCATCACTTAAACCACTGTCCCTCCATATTCCTCCTCCCTGAAGATCAATGGCCAATACAGCTTGTGTAAGGTTCTATAAGGTTTGGAAAAACTCATTACTGTTTTGTCCTCCACAGCCTAACATACATATAAAATCAGGAAAATGCCCACATGTACTCAGCAAAGTTACCTAGAGACTAGGCATTAAGTGACATTTGAGAAAGACTAATACATCCAAAAGAGGGGATTGGTTTAGCTTCCTCCAAACACTGCAAACTGTGCAGAACATCACAGGACTTCCCCAAAGAGCAGATTCTCAGTCTATAGTAATATCATGCTGCACATCAATAGGGGCAGTTCAGAATTAACTGGCTGTTCCAGACCTGTCCTATCACTTCTTTATACCATGAAAAAATAAATAAACCCTACGTTTTGCATTAAAGAATTTATATTTATACAAAGTAATTCTTTATGAGAAAACAAACCTGCTCAGGGCAAGATTGATCATGACATGAGAAAACTTTTATATGAAGTGAAAAAGAGTGGTTTACTGCAATTAGTGCACAAGGAAGAGGATGTAATACAAACATTTGAGATTGCTCAGGAAAGGCAGTTAGGGAGCAGAGAAGTTTTCTAACACACACTCAACACATAAACAAGACCATTTAAGGGAAGTAAAAAGGAAGCAGTTCAAAGCAAAAACGTGGCTTTTCAAAGGTACTTTACAACTTTCTCAGTGAAAATACAAACATAATTAGGACAATCTTCAAAATACTGGCACATGTTATCTAAGAATTTGGCAAGATCCAAAAGCAACTTGTTTGTCTGCATACCTAGATTTATCTAAACAAAAAAATGAAAGCCTCAGAAAAACATATGAGTGATCAGGGTGAAACCAGATATGAAGGTGCAGGTGATGCCATTATCTGTGAGCATCCTCTGTCATTAGAGTCAACAGCCAGCTCTTTACACAGACTTTTAAGCAATATTATCATTAAAGAAATTAGTGACCTGCCTCAAATTCATTTATTAAGCAAGTCTATGAACAGAATTCATAACTGTTTTCCTCTGTGTACATTGGGAAAGCATACAATGAGCCATCCAACCAGCATCACCTTCTCAAAGCACAACTACCAGAGTAGAAATAAAATTGTAATTTCATAACTCACAGAATCAAATGCTGCTTGGTGTGAGGATCGGGAGCAAGTTAGTTGCTGCATTGCTCAATATTGAAGTGAAATATGAATAAAGAGGAAACATCAGTCCAAATTTCACTTAATGTTCTCTTTGATGTTAATGCCCAGCAAGTAAGATCTGAGAAAATTTTATTTAAACATGACCTCTCAACATTTTAAATTATTTATCTTTATTTATTCATTTTTTTAAGCCTAGGGAAGTTCAAAAGACTCTGATTTTGTTAGAAAAGGAAGGAAATAGTTTCTAGGAATAAGAATCCTTTATGAGCAATTTCATTAATTCAAAGGTTGATATTTAAAGAATGGAAACAGAGGCAAGCATTCATCTTCATTTTAACATAAATTCTTTAGAGAAGGAACTATATTCTGTTACCCGTATGTGAATTAGTGCATAAAAAAGGTCATCTTATGCAACCAGAGTAAGGTGGGAGAGGCTTCTAGGTGTTAATGCAATGCAAATCATAATTACTAGAAATATGATGACAAGAAGAATCACTTCAAAGATTTACAACACTGCAATCTATGAAAGGTCAACATCACAGTGAAATCAGAAACGAGCTGGAGGTCAGTAGTTGTAAATAGCACTTCAATTATAAGCCTTTAGTTAGTATTTCCAGCAGTGGTACAAATGTAACACTGCACAGATAGTAATTTAACTGATCAAGGGAAAAGAGTCAGACTACAACTGAGTAAAATGCAAATACATCAAAATTAAAGTCAGTGTAATGATCTGAAACACAGCAAATTTAGACAACTGTGCGCTAGCCAAGGCAGAATCCCATCATACAGCATCTCAAGCTGAAAGCACAATAATGTGGAAATCCTGCAGCAAGTGAGCAGGATTATTGATTAGACAGTGTACATAAAGAACAGAAGAATAACTAAAATAAGCTGTTGAGTGTCTGGAGGAATACTAGAGGACAAAACTGGAAATGTAACAAGGAGGGAAAAAAACAAAAAAAAACCTTACAGACAGAAATACAACACCACAGAGCAAACACTCAGCAAAAAAGTACAGATTAAAGTTACAAATTCAGCAACAAATGCTACTTATGGTAGAACTGAAAATAAAAAAGCTAACAATGTATTCAAGTTAATGCAGTGATTTAAGGTAGAGCAGAAAACTGCAACAAAACTGCCAAATTCATAATTAAGTGAAAAGAATATATAATATTTTCATCTAGTAGTATTTGCAACAGTATTTCCCCTGAGTATTCTTCACATAATACCCTTTTCCATAGGAAGCCTAAAAGTGGTCTTATTTGTAGGGACTAAGCTCAGAAAAGGAGTTCAATAGAATGATCAGGTGCAAGCTTTATGTATGGATTTATAGGTAACTGTAAGGGTTCTCTCATTGCCTTCTAAGCTATTTACCACCTAATGGAACTACACTTTGAGCGTGCAGCAGGTCCTGCTTTCAAAGTGTTAATAATATTCCATTACATTTTGTTCTGGTACTCCTGTGCCTCTATATCCAGGAACTGCACATGCTGTGAATTAAGTGCTCTATGGGGTTTGGCATGAAATGTTCACTGAAAACATACCCAAACACTTTGTAGCAGTTACACAGAATATTTTATTAAAATATGATCCAGAGCTACCAAAACACTGTCTGCAATATCTCAGTTTCAGTGAAAGCACAGCCCTTACAGATGAGGACAGAAAAGAAAAAGAAAAGTTCAGCCCAACCTCCCCCGTGCTGGACAAGTAGATTGATGGCATTTTTCACTTTAGGATTCAGATACCAGTTCATTCAAAATGTAGTCCTGGAACATGAGAACAAAGTACATCTGCTGCTTTTTAGTGCAAACTCCTTTTCATTCTAGTGTTAGGGCCTTGCCTAGATTACTAGCCTCTATCAGCAGTTAATTATGTCCTTAATATGAAATTCAGAATAGACCAGAGTCTGTATCTACTTAATCAGGAAAAAGACCTAGTGACTTCAGTGAGAAACCTACCTGAGGTAGAGTTTATTTTCCATTTGCTTTGACTGTTTGAATTCATGAGAGGAATGCAAAATAAACACTAAAGCAGAAGACTGCTAAAGTGTAAACTACACAAAAAGTAAGAGATGAAAGTTGGAAAGTTGTTACCAAATTCAAGTCTCAAAAGCAGGAAACTGAAATTCTGCTGAAGAAGGATAATATGCAGGATATGCAAGGGAAGCTGCAGCTGAAGGAAGTGAGAAAACAAAAAGCCAAAGATATGCAATTTACCTTTCCTTTCAAAGAATATTTATTGTGGACCATTTAAGTCAGTAACACTTCATGAAGTGCCACTTCATATTTGATTTGGTAGTATTTGCAGCTGTAGTTTGAACTAGTTTTGAACTAGTTTTAGGTTATTATTTTTATCTTTGCCTCGAATGGTTTATGTCTATGTCATTGCCTAGTATAATTTGCTTTATACTAACATAGTTCTGCTCACCTCCAGTCCACTTCCATCCTCACCTTTGTCCAAATATTTGTGCAATTTTCTGTCCCTCTGTTCCACCCATCGCCTCTCTTCTTTGACCTTATCTACCCTTCTTTCTGTGTATTTCTGCCTTTCTGCTACATTCTCTGTCCTTCTCTTTTGCCCTGTTTGTTTCTTCTTCTTCCCTATTCATCTCCCCCCATCTTTTCCACTGTTCTGTCTGCCCAGCTCCATCTGCCTTCCTTAGACCTCCTCCATCAGTGCAATCCTGAAAAACAGCCTTGGCCCTGCTGTCTTTAAATGATCATGTCAAGGCAAGAAAGTCAACAGGATAAAGCCAACATACTGGGGCTGTTACTGCAAAAATTAACTACTATGCACTATCTAGAACACAGAGGCAAGTGCTGTATGAGAAGCTATTAAATCAAGGAATTTTCTCTTAGAAACTACTTTAGCATATGTGTGATCTCTGCTTACTCTCCCTAACATATTCCAGTGCACAGAAGGAAGATTTTGTCATTGATACAACACTTGCAATCCCTGGACTGAGTTTGAAAATAGAGCTGGGGAGGGAGGGAATAACCACCTCCAAGTAGTTCTTCAGCATTGGCTGCTGTTATTATTTCCTTTTCATTTGTTAGAAAGCCATGGCCCAATATACAGCCCAGTAATTGAACAGGGGATTTTATGTTATTTATCATATGTTAAGATCATATTCACCAAATTCACCAACATCCTCTGCTCTGCCAAGCTTCTATACAGAGTGTGCCATAGAAAACATGACCTAGTGCAGTAAGCCAGCTGTGGAGGTTGTGTCATCAATTTGTAGTCTGGCGTATTCCCAAGAACCAAACCCCTACACTCACAGTAAGCATTAAACACATACAGAAGCATAAAACAGAGCTAGCATGGCAATGAAATCCCATTTATCTATAGCTGAATATTCACACAGTGTGAAAGATTTTCAGAGTGATAAATACAATTCAAACCCTCCCTCTGCCCTGGTTTTTAAGAAAGCACCCTGGTGGTAGGCAGTGGACATGGAAAAGCTCCTGTACTACATCCAGTAATCCAACTAACGTGGTCAATGCACCTTGCAGGGGTCAGATATAATCAAGAACCCTGGCCTGTGTGCAGTCACCTGCCTGGAAAACCAGGGTGGTACACAATAATGCTGGCAGTAATGGAACACAGAGGCAACACTTTCCTCCCAGCCAGGGGGTGGAGATGCTCCACAGAGGAAGATTTGACCTGAGATTTTCACTATGTATCCAGATGCAAATAAAAGCCAACTGGTGCACACAACAGCACCAGCAGTGATATCTGTTGGTGTTTCAGTGCTTTTCCAGGTATGGTAAGGAGTTCCTGATTCTCTTGTGGCTCTAATCAATACTCAAAGGAAATTAAGTTTATCACTAAATTCTGAATTACACTCGTTGGTGCACACCATAAGGCAGACTGTCAATTTTTTTTTCCTAGTTTTTTTTCCTAATACAAAACAGACATGTAAAGATTTAACANACACACCGTAAGGCAGACGACTGTCAATTTTTTTTTCCTAATACGAAACAGACATGTAAAGATTTAACATTCAACTGATTTTATTAATCTAAATAAAAAGATATAAAGCCAATACTGAAATACTTTCTTTTAATTTCTTCACACAGCATGATGTCATTTAACCTCCATATATTATGATATTTTCAGGCAGGTATTGATTGAGCCTATGTCATCTTTTCAGAATTTTTAATTCCTAAAGGGAATCTCAAATTAAAGACCTCTTTGCTGTAGACTGCCTTCCAGTTGACTTTTACATTATTACTTAAAACTTGAGTGATTACAGAATACATGGCTAATTCAGAATTATGGCAATAAGGAAATTTCTCCTTTTCTGCAAAACTCGCTGATAATTTTTTCTTTCTTCTTTCTCTCTTTTTCTCAAAATATAAGACCTACCTGCAAAAGCAAAAATAATTATTGACTAACAGTAATAGATTAAATCAAAAAGGGGCTGATTGGACATACAACATTACTAAGTATGAGACCTCATATTTGTTTGTTTCCAGCGTGATCATTTTTGTATATTTACCACTTGCAATACCTCATAGAAAGACACACATATTATACCATAAAAGAAATTATCTTTTCTCGTGTGCTGTAAAAAGTCACCTTTTTTCCTGTCCCTTGTGTTGCCTGAGGATTCAGATGACACCAGCTTGATTAACTCACTGATTATCTTAAAGTTTTCCTTGTGATCCTAGAGCAGTGTAAGGGAAATGGGAAAAAATACCTCATCCTTAACAATGCAAAACCCCTTATTTATAGATGCTCTTTAAAGCACTAAATAAAAACAATAATTAAAACAAAACTGCCTTTTAAAGGCTGAATTATGTAACTGCAGTAGAGAGGCATGCCTAGCACAAAACAGAATAGGCACAGAGGAGGCAAAGGCTCCCAAACAGCATGTGTGTCTCTGCTGTGTCAGAGCAGGCCTTCCAGCCATGGGAACTTGGTCAATCACACCCCAAACTGCTGCAAAAAGGCTGCACTGGACTGGCAAGGCTGCAAAACCTTACAGGCAGCTCAGCCCTGTCCCACAGTAAGAGCTCTGGGGAGAGGCTGCTCGGGAGCTATCAATGCGTTTCCTCCCAAAGCATGCAGCACTAGTCCCGAGGCTCTCAGGTGTGGGAAGATTTCAGGAGAACTGGGCATTTCCATCTTAAAGCAGCCTTGAGCCCTGGCCATTTCAAGGCCGGCTGCAGTTGGTGGTCACTTTGCAATTCTGCAGGAGTACAGTGCTGCCCTGATTTCCACCTCTGACATTTCCCTGGCCCTTTCCCGCCTATGTGAAAGGGAGAAGGTCTGGCATGAAACCAATTATGCAGTCTTTGCTTCATCCAGTATTCCCATTCAACTCATTTTTCCCCTTAGCGCATGCAGTTCAGTAGTGTAACAAAGTTTACACAGGAAAAACCATAATTTTTTGAAAATTAATAAAATTAACGTGACAATTTAACATGAGTTTGGAATAAGCAGGTTGAATTGGCATACTTCAGTTACTGAGCTGGAACAATTTGGAAGAGAAAAAATATAAAATAGATGAAAGAAATATTAAATATTACTAAAGGAGGAAAATAAATGGGAGAAACACCTAATTTTGAAAGCTGGAGTAAAGAGGCAGTGCTTTTATAACAAACTTCAGCTTTTAAAAGTAATTAAAAAAACCTTCAAATAATAATAATTAAATGCACAAATATTTTGTAATGGAACTCACTCTGAGTAGGGCCAAAACTTCTGTGGAAAGGATTACTTTCATCTCAAGATAAAACTCTCACTTCCTTCAACAAGTCTTCTCAATGGTAGACATTCTTAAAAACATTTACTGCCCACAGCCTCCTTGAATCTTCCCAACAAGGTTTCACCCTGCTTCTACAATTCACTTAATAATTTGTTCTTGGTTGCACCTCTCAGTCTAGCCTTTATTTTGCTCATTGTTTTGCTGGGCTGATGGGAACATAGACTGTAACTCCTGTAAAGAGATTCCCCCTCCTCCCTCCCTGTCTCTGCAGCAAGTCACCGAACAACTTGAAAATGCATAAAATAAAATCCCCCAAGGGCTAAAACTCCACTATACCAAAATCCCCATTATTTACCACAGAAGGGAATGCATTCTGTTTGTGGTAACCCCTCCACCAGTGAAGTTTTGTTTTTAGTAAATCAAGAAACTTTTCAAGTAAACCAGAATAAAAGAGCACTTTTATTTTACCACCAAGCCTGAAACAAAAAATGAATGAAAGAAAAAAACCCTACATAAAAATGTGATACTATTTATTATTGAACTATTTTTTCTTTACTTGGGAGAATACCTGAGGACACATTCCAATCCAAGTATCAGATTTTATAATTCTAACTGCCCTAGAATAGCACTAATTAAAATTTAGACATATAAGCACCATCAAAACAAAGAATTTTAAGCAGACAGGCTTAGATGTAAAGTATTAGGCAAAACCAGATTATTTCTTCTTTTTTCTTTTTTTTTCCCTCCCTGAGGTAGATAGCATGTTCTTTTCTGGACTCTGCACAAATACCATTCTGTATAGCACCAAAGAGTGCCATCAGTATAAATAACATTGACTCTCTGAATTAAGGAATACAACAGCAAGATATTTTTGTAGTTTGCCATCTTGTTCAGTATTGGAAAATATCTTGTGCTACATCTACTTTCTTGACCAGCACTGCATAGATTTCATAGGACAGCAGAGGAAGATCCATAAAATTATCTAAAAAGTAGTAGGCATGACCCCCAAAAGCCTACTTTTCCCCCAGTTAAAGTCTTTTTTTCTAATAAATAAAATACTCAAAGCACTCTATAAGAATATGGCCAACCAAACAAAAATCTCTTTTGCAACAACTATCATAGAAAAGTTGTCAGTTGCAGAAAGCACTAGAAGAATTTAGAATCATATAATGGGTTGGGTTGGAAGGGACCTTTTAAGGTCACCTTGTCAAATCCTGCCTGCAATGAGCAGGGGCATCTTCAACTAGATCAGGTTGCTCAAAGCCACACTCAAACTGACCCTCAATGTTTCCAGGGACAGGGCATCCACAGCATCACTGGGCAATCTGTGCCAGTGTTTCACCAGCCTCATTGTAAACAACCTCCTTACAAACGATCTAAACCTACCCTTTTTCAGTTAAAAAAAACATTACCCTTTGTCCTATATAGACCACAAAGGAAAAGTGGAGCTGCATGGCAGAAAATGCAGAAATCTTCAGTTAGTGCAGCCAACACACTTTCCAGGGAATAGCTTTGTTTTATAATCTAAATCATGATCAGAGAGAGAGCAAATAATCAGTTCTTAACAAGATAAAGACAGGACTTTAACAGCAGCACATGCAACAGGTTAGTTTAATAAGCAGGATGGTTGGTGCAAAAGCATTGAGTACTATATGAGTAATGATCGCTGTTTAAAATCAATGCTCTTGCAAATTGAAGCCAATGCAAAGGGGCTAACACCAGGGTAAGGTGATCCGGTTGATGTATTTTGAATCTGCTGAAATAAATCCATTTATAGGAGCATTTGCAGGATGACTAAGTTAAAAGAGCACTGCAACAGTCAGGCCTGGCTAAGGGAACGCCTCCTCCTACTGTCAATATTTCAAACTGATAAAGAGCTGACCAAGTGCAATCAGTGCCGTGATGAATAAAAGAAAGCTTGGGATCATTAACATTAATGGGACTTGCGTGACTAAATGCTCATATATTGTTCTGAAAACTTACCCGACAGACCAAGAGACTTTTCTTCTTTGCTTATGCTTCCCCTTTTTCCTGCAGACTGTATGTGATCAGTTTAAAAATATACTGCAACATAATATAACCACCAAAAATAACTTCATATTATTAATATCCCATGAGTCAAACAAAAAGAAAAAAAAAGAACTACAGACCTCACTCTGGCCACCTGGAAAACTTGAGAAAATAAAAATTCCAGATTTATACACACAGATAAAATTGGCTGATCTAATATCTTCGGGCAGAGTGCCTTATCCTTGGGACACAATGACAAAGACTCTGGCACCTGCCATCTAGAATGCATATTAGGGAATGGTGAATGATCTGGCACTCAGTGAAAGCTGGTTGAACTTTTTTTGAAAGACAGAAATTCAGACTAGCAAGTATAGTCCTAAGATTATATAGAACCAGGATATGACTTGGTTCCATATTTTTAATTTGAAACATTGGCAACCTGTTTTTTCATGGCAATCATCAATAATAAATACCTATCATATAACTAATGCTGTAGCAAAAGCAGGCGACATTTTTTATCTCAACTTCCTCCTGAAATCTAAAAAACACCATTGAATCAAGGATTAGAAGATTTAAAAGTTAGAAATTAAGTTAGTAAGATAAAAGTAGTATATTTTGATTAAGGGATCTAGGGGACTAGAAGAAGCTAGAGGTTTAATTATTAGCAGATGAGTAGAATTGGAGTAGCTAGAGCAAAGACAATATATCGTGCATTTGATCCAGTTATGTTTTTTAGAAGCAATAGAGAGTACACCTAGTATTGTGAAGAACCAAGGACTGAAAACGCACCTGGCCTCTGAGATAAATGGAACCATGAGAGGGAGCCTGGACCATGACTTGGAGGGTCAAGGAGCCCTGGCAACGGGACAAGGTAAAGAGGAAACAACTGACTTCATCTTCAGAGGACCACTGACCCATTTCAAGAGACCACAGACCCAATTAAGAAGAGGCACTATGCACCGTAATGGACATTCATCTCATTTTAATACGAAACGGGGAGAGGCGGGGCCAGGAAATGAATATGTATAGGCATTTTTGGGACTTTTATGAATATGTAAGGCTTTTATGGATATAAATGCAAGCCAATGCTTTGGGAATTTGCACATGCTTTTGGGCAGATTACCTCACGTGTGCCCTGCGCTGCAATAAACATACCACTTTTCAACTTCAATGAGTTGAAGAGTTCCTTTGTCCTGGCACTTTTGTGCATCACCATGTAAAATGGGGGACCAAGGGAGCACCTATGGGATTAGGGTAGTTTAGAAGAACATGCTGTTTCATATTGTATATATCTATAGCATAACTGGGCAGAATGAAATAGCATTTTATTCATTTATAGTTATTTAACACAAATGGTTTTTTAAAATAATCTGAGATTTACAATTGTGTGAAACACCAAATGAGAAGTCATCGCTATATAAGAAATATTTAAAACTTTTATATTGTCTTTCAGCTTTGGCAGAGTACTCCCAAAGAAGGTGGAACAGCATAGAGAGACTATGTTGAGCAGGACAAAAAATTCTCCTGATGGGGAGAGAAATCTCTTTCTGGCAGGCTTCCCCAGAGTGTGGAAAAAAAAAAAAATTAAGAACCCTAGTAGCAGCACAAAAGACAAATAAATATCCTTTATGACTTCAAGCTTTATCACAGTTCCAAGGAATTTAACTTTTTATTTTCCACAGAGGAGAAAAATCCCCCTAATTTTACCCAACATAAAATTAGCTGTCCCACTATTGAGTCATTTTTATTCTTAGTTCTTAGCCATGTTAGCAGACAGGGATTATATTTATTTTAGTACCTATATTTATTTTAGTACATTATTTTAAAATCAAATGCTCTATTGGAATATGCTGTTACTAATTTAGAGATAAAAGATTTGCACATATATATTTGTCACTCCAGAGTGAGCACCTGCAGTCCTAAAATGGGATCATGATAGACTTAAGGTAAAATTTTCAAGCCTGCTTATCATCCCCAGCCTTCACTCACCATCTCATTTAGCCCTCGACCAACAGCCTGAAGAGAACAGTTTATGTGACTGAACAACAATGCTGGGATAAGCCAACAGTAGTACTGCCCGCTTGCACCATTAAAACTATTAGTAATATGAAACAATTTTAAAATATAGAATGCTGACAGAAGAATTGTGAAACTACTAAGAATGGTTCCTAAAACCAAAATAGAGCAAGTAGGAAAGAATAAAGTGGTTTGACAGTATCCAAACTAAGAAAAAAATTATTTAAAAAAAATTTTACAGGATTTCCAGTAATGAAATCACAAAATGTGACTGGGAAGAACATTGCTGTGCTTAATTATCAGTTCTACTGCATCATCAACTTCTTCACGAGCAGAGTTCAAAACACCAAGCTCCAGCCACTTCAGCACAGGCTGGCAGAGGCAGCAGCTTGCAAAAATCTGCCTCCTCCCACCTGTGACCAGCAAGGAGACTGTGCCACTGCTCCTCAGAAATGCACCTGGGCACCACTACTCTCACCTTCATGATCTTAAGCAAGAACAAGTTCCACACCAAAAACAAAAAAGGTGGGGGAGGGGGAAGGGTGTAAGGGAAAAAAAAAAAAAAGAAAAAAATTGAGAATGCAGGAGTTTTGTTTACACTCTCTGCCACAAGCACACCAGCCCATTTGCTCTGCTCACTACACGGATTCTCCATAGAATATCAGGTCAAATGTAAGGTCCCAATATTAATCTTCATGGCCATCCATGGAAGTGGTTCAAGATATCTCAAGAGTGCCCTTTTCATTACGTTGGTGACCTCTCTGAACAACTGCTGTTAGTTTCAAGGCTCACCAGAGCAAGACTGAACTGCCTCCACAAGAAGGATGGAAGCCCTGGAACTCATTAGAGGAGAAGATCAAAAATTATCACAAATTTCATGTACTTCTGATGACAGATTGAACCCAGACCTAGTCAGGCTTTCCAAGTCATACATTAAAACAAGAGAGGAGACATAAAAGTGTAAACCTATCTAGAGAAGAATGTTAAGCAAGAGGTGAAAAAGAGAGTAGATGAGAAATGAGAAAAAAAAAAAAAAAAAAAGAGAACACGTTAGCTGAGTATGTTTTGGATGACACTCAGGTACCACTTGCAAACTATGATTCAGGTACAACACCTCAATTATTTTTTTACCTAACACATTGACATGAATATTGGTTAAAAAAAATGGTTAAAAAAAAAACATTGGTTAAAAAAAATCACTTAGTGTTCACATCACTTTCTAAAAAAACGAAAAAGAAAAAAAGAAAGAATTTCAGATTGTTTTTCATCCACAAATGGAAAACCAGAAGTTTGTAACTGAATCCACAGTATAAGGCAAAACTAAATAAAAAACAATGAATGAAACCTTCCTCCCATAAATCTTCAATAAGGCTAGCAAGTTTTAAAAAAACTGAAATGACATACTTTTCTAAGTAAAACTACTCTAAAAGGACTATCTGCTTGACATTAAAAAAAAAATAAAATCAGGTTGCAGACCCAAACTTAGTTATAACTTGAAAAAACTGCATGGTTGCATAAAATAAGCTGTTTCCAATTTCTGAAGACTTTTGAAGTCAAATCTCTTGGATTCCAATTTTTTTTTAACTTTGGATGCAAGATCTTTATAGAATTCTAAATTCTGCATACTTTAAAAGCATTGAACTGTAGTAATATCCAATACAGTTAAGGCTAGTCAAGATAGCAATAGTTAGTGATTACCAGATCAAAGGCCTTCCTTAAATCAATAAAGATAGCTCCTGTACATTGATTACCATCCAACACTATAAAAATATAACTGCTTACCTTGAGAGGAGCAGTGCAAATGAAATGAAAAGGTCATAATAGGTCAATAATTATTTAAATTAAACTTACATCTTCCTTCGTCTGATGGACCAACTCTAGCACACACCAAAATAGTGGTGATTTACCAGTTTAAATAGACATATTAACATGTCAGCAAAGGGCTTAGCAGTAATTGGGTCAGCAATTTTAAGCAGTCAAGGTTCCAGGTTGTCAGCTTCTCCATTTATGCTCCCAATTAATCTTAAGGTATTATAGATCTTAAGTCAGTAAGCACAGATCTAACTACTTTAGATCAAATCTCATTTTGGGTATATACAGAGATAGATTATAGTTACTTTTTATGGTCTTTCTACAACAAAACCAGTATATAATTCTCCAGAATAGCTTTTAATTAAAAAAAAAAAAAAAAAAAAAGAAAAAAAGCTGTGCAACAATTTGCTATCAAGATCATGAATTCTCCAGTAATTTAGTTTATGACATTTCGGTCACTATATTAAATGGTCCTTAGACCAGAACAGTACTACTTGGCATGTTTGTGTTTTCATTCTATTAGTTATGCTAACAGTTGCTTTTGGGGATTCTCAGTTATTTTACTGCACAGTAAATTTGCCGTTACTCTGTCAATATAATTGTCAATGGACAATTCTGGATTTTTTAATTTGTTTCTAAAAGTAAGAAAAAGAAATCTTTTCTAACCATATTTTCTTCATGCCAACTACTTTTCACAATTACTTTGGAGAATTAATTTATGTCACTTTCATAATTTTAAGAAATAAAAGTTTTTAAGACTTTTGATTCCTTCTTTCTATGGATCAGACATGAATTTTTTTGGATGGTTATCTCAAAGCAAAGAAAAAAAATAGAAGTATGAATTCATCAATGTCAGGAAAGTGCTCTTTGCAGGATGCTTATCTAGAGCATGATGATAAAATTCTCAAAGAAAAATCATGTTTGTGTGGAAACTTTGCATCTTAGAAATTTAAGGGGTAAAACAACTCTTCCATGAAATTCATCCTGGACACCAAGTCCTAGTGGTTCACTAAACAGTAGAAAAGAAGGGAAAGAGTCTTTTTCTTGTCGTCTTAACTTTCTGTCACTTTGTGACAGGCAATATTAAAAAAAAAAGAAGACAACATTTTGAAGAACACAGAAGGAAGACAATCAAGGAGATTATAATGGTAAAACCAGGAGGGAAAAAGAAGGGGTGGAAGAGGGAGAACCAAGAAACAAATCATGGTTACTGCAAAAATTGTTAGTGGGAAAATAACTGAGAAGCAAAGGAATTCAAAAAAGTGGAAGGAAGGGTAAACAGAAACAGAGGAGAGGTTATAACCACTAATAAGTGCTCTCCTTATAAATCCAATTGAAATATATCTTGTTGTAAGTGCATTGGAAAAGCATTCACTCTATCCTTCACATACAGATGTGCACCTAGTGCAGTAATCAATGGCCCTAATAGTCCATATCAGAGATTTTATTAATATTAAAGATTTCTACCCATTGACATCTGTATTTATTATAGCAATGTTCCAAATGATGGATATGCATGGGACTCTCCTATCACACTGGAATATTTTTAATCATGATTCAGAATAACTATTTAGGCCACATTACATAGATAAAAGTAAACACTCAAAAATTAGGTAATCAAAACCAAAACTGTCTGCAAGAAATTAATGCATACCCAAATAGAGAATGAGTAACAACATAGTCTACAATTATACAAACACACATTTCCCATAAGATATCTGCCTCAAGGATTTTATGATGTTCAGCAGCTAAAACAAAATTCATGTAGTAAATAAGGATTATGTGCAGAGAAGCCTGTCTTTTTTGATGTAGTACTCTGCGGATCTTTAATGATAGAGGGAGTATGAAAAGTGAACAGACACTTTCACAGCTAGCACAGTTCAACGTCACTCTTGAGAAATTTGTCCCCACCTCTGCACAAAGTACAATGCAATGTGAGGTAAACCACTTAAATCAAACTTTTCAGAGTTATTCACTTGTGATGCACTCTTCATTTTCTTGAGTGCTTGCATGTAAACACCCATGGAGATCTGTGGAAGTGTTAAGTGCTCCTAATTGAAAAGGGGTTGGCGGAAACTACTTAAAACACATGAACTACTCTGAAAACTCAGGTCCTACCTATGTAAAACTCAAAATTAGCATTAATTCATCTTTTTTTTTACACAAAGTCCCTATTCATAAAACAAAACTGGTAATATAAAGTGCCGTAAAAATGTATATCAATGATTACAAAGTATTCTGGTACTCCAGTGAAAATAGCATAGGAAAAAATTAATTCTGCATACACTTAAGAATAGACATGTACAGTAAAACAGACAGAAAGCCATATAGAAAACAGAGAAAGGATTTCCAAAAGGCAGAAGCTCATCCATACCATACACAGAACCTATTAAAAGGTATTTTCTAATCAACTGGTTATATGCCATCATAACATAAATATAGCTCAGCTGAATTAAGTTCATGCTGCTTATTTAACTCTATTTCTTAAGCTCTCGGTGCTTAATTTTGCAAACTAATTTTTCCCATATGTACTAATGCAGACAGCCTTTTTTTCCCCTCCAAATTACCACAGTCTAATCCTGAATGATAGTTTTGCCATAATGGAATTATTCAGTCTATGATCTGATTGATTTTAGACCTTAAATACCGAATCTTAACACACGTAAATTTTTAATCCTTTAATTTCTCTATTCTGCCAGTAATTGATAAGGACAGTCGTACTTAGACAAGGTCTTAATTTAATCGCCCTGGAAATCAATTAGAAGGTGAAAAGCTTCCTTATATTATTATTATGAAAATTTCCTGATCAAATTCACAATGCAATCATAATCAATGCATGACACCTCACACATATTAGTCAATACATAATTCAGTAGTTACATCTTTACCCTTTAAAAACCGTACGGGAAGGAATTTGTATCTCGAAAGTAAAAATAATTTAAAGGCTCAGTATTAGTCAAACACAATGTCTGAATCATTGGGCTAAATAACCCATTATAGAAATAATCTAAATAAGGGCCAGAGATGTACTAGAAAGTATTGATTTCACTTCAAGTATCTCTACAGCAAATACAATGGTAACTGTCTCCTTCCTGCAAACTTGTTGAAAACTCTCCATAAAATCAGAAGGAAAATTTTGGCCTGCTGTTAAGCAGGAGAGGTGAATTAGTCAGCAACAATGGTGAAATACTTTCTTCAACCTCATCTTCATCAGCACAAAAATCAAAGTTAATGCCAACTTAGGCTCACCATCAGTTGAGGGAGAATTTCTGTGTGAAATATTACAAGAGCTTGGTCTCTGCAAATTGATGGGACCTGACAATATCCACTTGAGATTGTTCCAAGAGTTTGTTGACATGGCTGTGAGGTCAGTCTCCACAATCTTTCAGAAGTTGTGGAGATCGAGGGAAATCCCAGAAGACTGGAGGAAGGCAAATGTCACTCCCATCTATGAGAAGGGCTTAAAGCTTGACACAGGAAATTATAGGCTCATTTTTCTTACTTTAGTCCCTGGCAAAGTTATGGAATGAACCTTCCTGGGAGCTGCCACAAGTCAAACGAAACATAACTGGGAAAATTCAGCATGGACTCACCAAGGGCAAATCTTGTGTGATCAACCTGACTGCATTCTACAACAAAGTAACTTCCTCAGTGGATGTGGGGCAAGCAGTGGACATTGTCTACCTCAGTTTCACCAAGGCTTTCTATACTATTTGCCACTGCCTACTCCTAGAGAACCCGATGTGTGATGGTCCAGAGAAGTGGTCTGTGGGCTGGGGTGGGAATTGGCTGTCAGGCAGCATCCACAGAACGGTGGTAAATAGCTCCTCTTCAAACTGGCAGCTTGTCACAAGAGGGGTCACTCAGAGACCAATACTGAGACTAAATCTGTTTAGTATCTTCATGAGCAATCTGGACGATGGGATAAAGTGTACCATGATGAGATGTGATGATGACACCAAACTGAGTGGAACTGGACACTTTGGAAGGGAGAGCCACTCTGCAGGAGGACATAGACTAAAAGAATGGGCTCATAAGGATCTTATAAAATTCAAGGAAGACAAATATAACATCTTGCACTTAGGAAAACAGAAAGCGGGAATGCAGCATAGTCTGGGATCCACCCAGCTGGGGGGCAGCTCTGTGGAAAAAAAGGCCAGGGCATCTTGGGAACAAGCAGCTCAATATGAGTGGCCAGTGTGCTGCTGTGGCAAGTAAAGCCAACAGGATACTGAATTGCATCAACAAGGACATCTCAAGCAGAGATAAGTCATTATTCCACTCTACTCAGAGCTTGTCAGATCACATCCAGAGCACTGTGTTCAGTTTTGGTCCCTGCCATGCAAAAAAAGATGTGAACAGGCTGGAGAGAGTCCAGAGAAAGGTGACAAAAAATGATCAGAGGGTTGGGTAACCCATCAAATAAGGAAAGACTGTGAAAATTCAGCCTTGAGAAAAGAAAGATCAAGAGAGACCTTATCACCATGTTCAGTATTTAAAGAGTGGCTACAAGGAAGATGAAGAGTCCCTTTTTACAGGGAGTCTTTTACCTGGAAAAGACAAGAAGCAATTGGTACAAGTTACTCCTGGGGAGAATCCAACTGAACACAAGACGAAAAATTTCACAATGAGTCAGCCACTGGAATAATGTTTCCAAGAAGAGGTGGATTCCCCAGCTCTGGACATTTAAGATTCAGCTAGAGAGTACTGGGCCATCTTGTCTAGATTATGCTTTTGTCAAGAAAGGTTGGACCAAATGATCTTATTCTTTTTGGCTATTATTTCTCATTAAATCCCTCTCTGAAAAAGTACTTTGTGTTTTAAGTTTGTTATACCAGCACATAAGAATACCACAAATACCTTATAAGTACTGAAGTACTGGTATGGAAGACCCACAGTTGTTCTAGCAAATGAAAACCATTAGAAATAGTCACTTTTCTTCCACACATCTCTGCACCATCAGAGATACGCGAGGTATTTGAGTTCAAGAATTTCCAGAAGCATTCATACGTTCACTCCAAAAGGCGACCATCCATTCAACTACTCTTTTCAATGTTCTAACCTTCTTCAAATTCTTTGATCTGCACTATTTGCTTTAACTGAAGTGAAATCAGATTCCATTTAACAGTCCATGGATCTAGCATGCTAAGCTTTCAAGAAATGCTTAGTATCTTCCACTCTTGCCTTTGTGCAGTTTCTATCTTACAGCTTTTTCATTTTGTTTGCTATTTTCACCAACTTTTATTTCCCTAAATCTCCCTCAACAAGTCCCTCCATTTTGCACCTTTTCTTAGCAGTGCATAAGCACAAAAGGAATCCCAGAAGATGTCATGCCTGAAGCAAAACAGCACTTCCATAACTGTTTCTTCTGCTAATTCTTAGGCTTGACATCTGAAAACAGAATGCCTACTACATTCCAAAACAGTGAATCATGTTTGCACAAAATTAGCGACAGCACAACCAGAGTTGTGAGAAAAGGGGAAGAACTGCTCTTTTAAAAAGTACAGTTGTGTGTTTGTGATAATCAAAAGACCCAATTCTGTAACTGGTTTTTTGCACAGACGGATGAAACTGATCTAGTCTAGGAAAGGGCCTTTCCACTGGTAGGTTGATATAATAACGGGAAAGCTCCGGCTTTTACAACTTCCATTGTACAACACTACTGTGTTCTCTAAAAGTTACCATGCACAAGCAGAAAAAAAATGGTTTTAACCACTCAGTGCAGAATGCACAGCACTGGAAAAAAATCTACTTTGGCACTAAAGCCATGAAGTCAAAAAAAACCCGAGAAAACATACTGCCCTTGTATGCCCAAAGCTTTTGCTGCATAGTTGATCTGTAAAAGTACAAGAGGTAAATATGAAAAATAATACATAACGTGAGATTCTCTTTTTCTTCTTCTTTTCTGTAGTGGCTACAATTGAAAAAAAAATGAAAAAGGAAGAAAAAGCAGCTACTTCATACCGATTGAAAGTATGTCAGTGCCTAAAAAACCAGCTCATCTTAGTGAAAATATTACCCCTGTAACACTGGCAAGGTCAGCATCAGCTTGGCTTATTTGTTGCCTAAGTCCCTGTTGTGCATGTTCAAAAATGTTTTAAGTTGTTTTGTTCATAAAGCAGCAGAGTTCACTTTGTTGTGCTGGATCACTCCTTTTTCTCTATATGCAGCTCCTCTCTCACTCCCTATCTTTAGGCTTCTTGGGATTCAAAAGGAAGAAAGGAAGGAATGTGTTTTTCAAGATGAAACTCTGAATTCAATTTAAGTACTAAGATAAAATTCTACCTAAAATCTCTGTGCAAACAGTTCTCAGGCAGAAAAAAAGGATGGTTCTCTTTCTTACTGAAGCCAGCCACTTGACGGTGATATAGAAGATCTTTATCTTTCTTTCTCAAAAGATGAAGATGCAGGTTCAAATCATTCTTTTGTGAAGACAAGAGGAGAAAAGTATAAGAAGTTGGCATAAAAATTAAAAGCATTTCTAAGGACAAGTCCTGTGGCAACAACCTAGACAAAAAGGACACAACAAAATGCAAGTTCTCTAAGAGCTTTTTAGTGTATGATTTAATATAAAACTCTGAAAAATGATTGGCAACATTAAAAGTTCCCTGACAAAAAGTATGATCTTCAAGTCCGCAAAAAAAAGTGTGCTCTTTCTTTCTCTCACAGTATTCAAAAGCTTGGAGTAAGAATTTTTTTGTAATAGTTTCTCCCTCAGAAAATCTTGTTTACTTTCTTCAGTCTGATGTAATGAAATAAAAAGGCTGATTCTTCAAAAGCTACGAAAAGGAAAAAATGCCAGCAGAGTAGCAAAGAGTACACAAATCCAAACTAAGCAAAAAGGTCAGACTTCTCTCCTCCTCTTCCTTTCTCTCCATCTTTTTGGTATAAGGCTGAAGCAAACAAATTTAACTGCATTTGCTGTAGTGTCTACAGATTAGGGAATCCTTGCCATCAATCTGGAGAAATAGATGGACCACAGGTGGACTGTAAGAGTAAAAAAACTGACTTACAGCAGTACTCAGAGGCTTATGATAAGTGGCACAAAGCCCAGTGGGCAGCATTTACAAGAAACTGGTACCGGGACCACTTCTGTTTAATGATTCTATTCATTAAAATGGATCACAGTCAATGGGATGGAGTGTGCTGTCAAAAAGTTTGGAGGCAATTAAAAAAGTGAAATTAAAGGCTGCAGTAGATACACTGCAAGGCAGAGAATTCTTAGCAGGGTGGAGAAATGGGCTGACAGAAACCTTGTGAAATCCAGCAGAGGTAAGTGCAAGTCCTACAGTGCAGTTTTGGGTACCCTGATGCTTAAAAAAAAATAAAAAATACTTGCAGAGCAGAACAAATTCAGCGGCACCAAGACAGTCAGGGGGCCAAAGCACATGACATTCAACAAGAGACTGCTGAGACAATAGGGTTTGTTTAGTCTTAAGCACAGAAGGTTTTTAAGTCTTAAGCATGGAGGAAATTACTGCCTCCTTCAATTATCTCCCCAAAACATTTAAAAAGATGACACCACACTTTTTTGGACCTCTACAGTGACAGAACAAGAGGCAATGGACACGACTTCATATGCAAAAAAATTTTGTATAGATATAAGGGAGAAAAGATGAGTCAGTTTGGTCAGTTTGATCAAAAGATAGGTCAAACTTAAAACTGGAACAATATTTGGAAACATAGTTAGCCACATATGGAAGAAAACTCAAGCAGACAAAGGCCAAAACAGGTCTAGCTGGAGTCAATATGAGCAGGAATACTAGATTATTTCTCTTTCAACACTTAATTATTACCTTATTCTGAATTAGTGATTAAAATTCATTTCTAAACATCTCAAATCATTAGTTGTATAGGCAAATGCTATAAAATATCTAAAAAAGAAAAAGAAAATAGAAGCAAAACTTGTTCAACTCATGTAGCCTTCCCTCTAGAGAGAAAATTGTCAATCAGAAAAAAAAAGGCAACTCTTTCCTACTGAAAGTTATTTGGTGAAATGAACATCTTTCCCAGTTTCATTGGGTTAGTCTGAGTTTATAATAGGATATATGTTTGGAAAACAGTCTTAGAGGTCACAGAAACAATCCACTTACTCCAAAGAAGAATCAATTTTAGCCAGGTTATTCCTGACAAATGCTCATCCAACTGTTCTTTAAAATCTGCAGTGTCAGAGCTTTTATTTCTTTCTCACAACAATGTATTCTTTTGCTCAACTAGTCAGAATATTTTACAAAAAAAAGACAATCTCCTTTGCTGTATTTTAAGCTTATTATGAGCACATTGCTGCTTTACTCACAGTAAACAAAAAAAAGTTATTCTTGTCTTTTAAACTACACATTTTTATATATTTTAACACCAGTATCGTGTCTCCTTTTAGTGTTCCTTTTTCTAAATGACACCTTTTTTTTTTTTTTTGGCCTCTCCCCCCATACATTGTTTTAGGACATCTAATTCTGTTCATTTTCTTGGTATTCAGTCACAGTGCATCCCATTCTGTTGAGATGCTGGAAAAGGCCTGTTGATTTGGCTCCACAAACTAATGAAAATATCTGCCTCTCTGACTAACTACTAAGTGTTTGCTCAAGATCCCGTGGAGTGGAATTTGTTTCACATTACTGCAGAGAGAGTTCACTGTGATGAAGAGCTATGGAGAGATCCAACACCAAATGACCACAGCCATTCTCAGCACCTCTGCTCAGAACAAATGTAAACGATGCCTGTGCAGTGTTCCATGGCCAACTCATTAAGAAACATTGTTACTGGAAAGATTCTCCAGTCTGCAAAATGTCTGTGTATCCACGCCAGAATCTGGCAGTAAAAACACTAGCATAGATATAAATATGTTTTAAAATACACATTTTAAGACCACTTTACAACACTAAAAATGTCATTGTAGTTCTCCTTGTAATGCTTAATATATTAACATCTTACCTCATACAGTTATTGTCTAATTATTACAGAGCTGAATACACATCATGTAGAGGTTAGCAAAGATTACATAGTCTAGGGAAGACTCACTTCTTTCTAAGTGTATCATCCTATTTTAGAAAACTTGGAATCAAAGCAAGGCTAAACACAAAACTTTTTTCAGAGTAGACTGCATTTTGATCAATATTACATGAATAATTTTCTTTTAAAACAAGTAGCATCCAAGAGGAATGACATTTGAACTCCAAGCTTGCCTGTTCTACACCCTGTATAAAACAGATATTACTTCTCTTTTTGACAAGAGAACCAGAAAGGCAAACACAACAGTGGTACTGCAGCATTCTGACTCCAGACTCACAGCCACAGTGCACAAGCTGGACCAATAAAAGCAAACCATACAAAAGAAATAATTTATAAAACCTTTCAGCCAGTTCCAGAGGTCCTTTTAAGCATAAAGTCCCACACTAAGTACAATTAAGTAGAATCTGAACTTCAGCTCCCCATATGTTAAATCACACCACTTTGTTGTCTTATGAAGATAAACACCTAAACACCCCAATTTTCAGAGTGATGGGAGATGGAAAAGTTCCTTAGCTAAAACAAGAACAGTAACAGCTCTCCTTTACCTTGTGGTATTTTGATAGATACAACAAATGCTGTTGTATCTAAAAACTTCAAGGAATGCAAATAAGTACTAAAAATCAAATCTGCATCATTTGGGAAATGATAGTATACATGGCTGAAACACTTCTTCACATTTTGAAGAGCTGAAAAGTGAACAGTTCCAGAAGAAAAAAAGATCTTTTTTACTTGATTTCCTCTCATCTAATGTGTACTCAGAACGCAACTTCCTGTGCAGCTGGAGGCTTTGTTACAGACAGGACACTGCTTAGTGCGGCCGGTGTTTATTGAATAACCTTATTTTTTTTTAATGACGATTTTGGAAAATTTCCCAGAAAATACATCTGCCCCTATTACTTGCACCTTGAACTGTAAGACCAGCCAGGGAGGCAGTGAGGACAACTGCATTTATTAGCAATGAATAAACTGATCAATCTTTTTCTGGATTAACAGTGGGAGATCCCAGACACACCAAGAAGTATCTGTCTGCTGACTGACACATACAAGCTGGCACACTTTTGTGTCAAAAATGTACACAGCTGCATGCACACTAAAGCTGTTCCATCCATAAAGCACAATTGCCAACTGCTTGTCTTCAGAAATGGGTAATAAGAGAAGGTCTCAACAACGAAGCAACTGCAGAGTGCAGTTAAAGAATATTTTTCATCCCCTTAAGTGTCTGTCTTTCTAAACTCTCCTGTATTTGCTATCATTTTCCCCTCCATCATGTTTTGGAAGAAGGACAGATGACCTGCTTAGAAAAACCCAGATTGATATTTCTTAAAATCTTTATTGAGTTGCCAAACCCAAACTACACATTTTTAGGTACCAAACGCAGACTGATTTAATCTGATTGTCAGTCATTACTAGAAGATGTCTGGACAAATTGCCTAGTGTGTTTTAGTTCTAGGTTGTCTCCAAATACTCTGAGTAATAGCTGGTAGAAGAGAAAGAACACAATCCAATGCTATGATAAATTATATTTATCCATACAGCGTTATCAGCCATCAGCTGCCAATATGAAGGGAGCTTTATTTTAACATCTCCCAACCTGCCTGTCCAAACTCTCTCAAATCACCTCAGCCACCACAATAAACTGAAGTCAAGGCTTCAGCCTCAGCTTATGGGGACAACTAAACCCCAGAGTGAATTGACAATAGGCTAGATTGGTGTTGGGCTTGTTTGTTACAAACAGACACAAACGACAACAGAAGAAACATCAAAGGGATTTTTCTAAATACATAGTAAAGGGTGCAAATTGATGTCAGGAAAACCATTGAGTAATTTGGATGAGGAAAGGAGTCCAACAGCTGTTCCTACAGATTCCTGCACAGAGACAGGTTGTGCCAGTCAACACAGTGTCAATATTTAACTAACACATTATCACATTTATTATTATTTATCAGTCAAGTAAGCACCTAGCTAGAAAAAAATCATGAAGTCATCCTTAACTTTTTTTTTAAGTCAGATTCACTGAGTGATCACATAGAGAGGCAAGAAGCTGATTTTGCTTAAACAAAACCCAAATTTGCACATACACGCTTACAAGTACCGAGTGCTCAAACATCCTTGCCAGAATTACCTGTGCTGACCCTGATGACAAGGAATGGCAGCTGAGTGCTCTCCAAAGCTCCAGCATTTTTTTGTGTGTCAATATTGCTGCACAGTTTTTGCAGCCCTTCTCTCTCTTAAGCAAGACTTAGTACCAGATTAAGTTGTGTCACTGCCACTGGTGTGGCCCCTGCACATCAGTGTGTTAGTTAATGCTTGCTCTTACAGTTACCTAGATTCCTTCTGGATTTCACCTTCCTCCTCTAATTCTCATGACCTGAGATAAATATACACATGCACACATCTTTCATACACTTTTTTTTAAGTCTTCAGCTGTGTCATTTCTTCTTTTAAACACATACTTCATGCACACAAATGCAAGACTTCACTTACAGGCCTCTGCAACACCTCAAACATGCAATCAGGCTCATTTTTGCAAAAAAACATACTGTCTATATCTTTGCTTTATCCCAAAAGTCAAGACATCAGCAAATTATGAGAAACATAGAAATAGGACATAGGTCTGTTTGAATCTGAAAATCTCCTGGTTCCAAACTAAATTAACAAACCAAGAAAAAAAAAAGAAAACACTCAAAGTCCCAGAAACAGTGGAATTCTGTCAGAGTGGCAGGGCTTTTTTCTTTCTTTAACAAAACAAAGAGGATTACAACACAAATGCTCTGAACCTGGAAGACAAGCTTTTTGAGTGTTCATGCAGACACAAGAATCCTCAAAAATGTACCAAATAAAATACATTTAGCACTCACAGCAAATTAATTAAAAAGTTTTTATCCTGGGAGAATAAATAAAATATTATATTTACAACCCAGAATAAGTCAAATACACAGCAACATTCACTGCCATGCACATCTCTTTGTCCAAACATGAGGTAATAAAAATCCTACATGTCCAATGATTTCCACTGGCTTTTTAAGTGAGAATCAAAATAGCCCCTATATCAGTAATCACTACGTTACTTTAATAAATTAGAGCCTACCTACTTTAACATTAAAGTTATATAGAACACGATACTAAATGGTAAAACAAATACAGAGTACAATGAGTACATTTTTTAAGTAATTTAAGCTCATTTACCTGTAAAGTAGGTATTGATGGGGAGAGCAGAACTCGCAAATCTGTAATACCCATTTCCTGGGAAACGGATCCCTTTTGTTACTTCTATATTCATTGTAGCTAAAGATGAATCCATCCTTTCCACCTGGTAGATGGGAGAAGGCCCATTAAGCTCTTCAGGTTCATTCCAAATTATCTTTACTGTTGTGCTGTTTATTCCTTCGACACGAGGGGCACTAAGTTTTCTTGGAGCTGTGGACAGAAAAAAGTTATTTAGGTATCATTGTCCATAACCCCTGGGCAATTATTTAATGCACATAACATAATCTTTTCAAAACATCCTGTTTCATTTTCTCATCTGAAGAATAAGCACAGATATCCATAGAAGCTTAATTAGGAGAGAAAAGCAATTCAAAAATATCCTTAATCTTCATGAGAAACCAACTTTCAATTGCACAAGAAATACTTTATTTGTTTTTCAGGCTTTAGACAAATGTCTCTATAACTATATCTAAAATATTTTTGTTCATAATCTTCGAGAATATTGATCAACATCTTCATAAAAAGTATATTTGGATTCCTTCCTTCCTTGATGAGCCTCTCACACCAAACTCCCCATAAGTGTGTATCTGTATGATTTTCACAAGTGGATGTGAGCGAAAAACCAAAGGAAAATTTGAACAGTTATAACTCTTGTTATATCTCAGTACGGTAAAGGACAAGAGGGGTCTCTTGTCACTGGACTTATCCTCACCAAGAGGAGCAGAACAGCTCTCTGTCCACAGTCCTGCAGGCTCATCCCGTTGTTCTCATGATGGGCACACCAGACAGCAGCTTGTGTTCAGATAAATACTCACTTCAGGAAAATTACCCTCTATAATTTTTCTCCACCAATTCTGGTGCACATCAGGACTCCAAACAAGACTGTTTTCATGAAGGTAGCAGCATAAGACAGTTTTATGTTACAGGATGATCTTCATACCATTAAACTAAATACTTTGATATTCTTTTAAACAGTCTGATAGCATTGGCTACTCTATAACTGAGTTATTAACTAAACTTATTCCATTTTTTAATAAAATACTGTACAGTAAGCCACTGGAGGGCAGCATGACCTGTTTGCATAATGACATGATGGTCCTACAGGTGGAAAGAAATGGACCATCACTGAAACAATAGAAGATGTCATCTGGAGAAGTATGAGAACACTTTGCTATGTACAGAATCTATATACATCTTATCTTGCATTTTTTTTCCACTCTTCTTTCCCTGATAAAGAGAAGGATTTAACAACAGGAACTTCATTTGTGCCTGGGAAGCGAAATACAATGACAACTTGTAGAAATTACTTGTTCCTATAATGACACAGTAAAGAGCGATAAACGCCTTTCAAGAACAATAAAACTTGAATTAAAATATGGGCCTTCAAAATCTGACATATTACTTCACAGCCCAGCATTGTACATAGCATGAGTTCTTTAGAGAAGGAGAGATTGCTTCATTTAAAATGAATTAATAACATCCTTTTAAACATTCCTGCATTTCCGAGATCATTAACATATTTTTCATTTTTCCTATTTGCCAGTAGCATATTACTTCATTCTTTTTTTCATTTTCTTTGTCCCCCACACCCCATAACTTGATAGATACTCTTCTTGGAGAAAGCAGAGAGTGGGGGAACTGGAGTGGGGGAACTGGGAAACTGCCAAAGGCACTCTGCTGTAAATTCCTGCTTAGATATCATTTATGACTTCACAATCTAATTAGTATCTCATGCGATGGTAGAAATTTACAATGTCAAAATTGAAGTAATGCAGTGTGAGGTCATAAGCTTCCCTGAATAAGTAGGGCACAGCACTAATGAATTGTGGTATTAATGCACAAGTTTAAATAGAAAACATGGCTTAACAATCAAAACTTCACCTCTGAGGGAACCAGCCGACGTCAGCATTTTAAATGGGAACTGAAGAGGTTGAGCCCTCCAGTTCAAATTACTGATGGCAAAACAGAAATGCTAAAATTCATTATTTTTAAAACACATGCAGCTGACCAGCCCTCATGACAATAACCACATCTTCCTTTAAAGTCTAGTATTAATAAACGGCAGTTACTTGGACCATAATTATGGCATCTCTGATACCGAAACCTGAAGCTTTTATGGGACTTATGCAATTAACTACTTAAATGCATCGTAACACTTGCTTCTCTGACAGGGATGTATTGATTTTTTAATCATTTTCAAGTCTCCTCTAGCACAAATAAATGTACTACAGTTACAGTTAATGCACTGTGTACACGCATTAAACACTGGCATGACACAATTTATTATTTTGTGATATATGGAACACAAGACTACCCTTTCAGAAAGTAACATCCTTGCTATAGCACTAATATTTAAACTACAGTCTCCTTGATGCTTGAGCATTCTTGTGCATCAAAACAGCAGCAAACTGTACAGAATAGGTTACATAAGTATTTAAAAACAAAAATAACAAAAAACCCAAACAGAAAACCCAAGTGCACACAAAACCAGAAGGTCTTGAAATAAATCTGTAGCACTAGCCCAGCAGGGTACTAAATGCTGAAATTAAAAATACTCAACACTAAAAGATACAGTATGTATTTTCCTAAAGGTGTCACTGTGGTACCTGTAGCTACTTTCTGAAAGATGAATCTAGTATAATTTTACCTATCTAATTTTTTTTTAGTCTAAGACACATCTGTCAAAATAATGAGCGTACTGCATTTTAGTGGATTCAAAGTCACATTTTTGTGTATTTTAATTATGTAGTTTTAATGTCTTGCTATATAATATATATTTAATATAATATAAGGCTAAAACAGTGTTTTAAAGCCCATGATTACTGCATGCCATTGTGTAGCAGAGGGCACAGAAAAGACCAATAAGGACAGATGGTCCATACAGCTTATGTTGAAGTCATATATCTAAATATAGATGTTGCTACACAGGTCATTACAAATAAGCCTTTCCCATGTGTTTATGCACACACATGTATACAAAAATGAAGTTGGTAAGTAAGGAGCAGTTAATTTTGTTTTGTTTGAAATAATATCATTTTAGTTTTAGGCTCGAAGACAGATGCCAGCATTTCGCTCTGAACAGATGGTAATTCCATCTAATAGTGCATCTCTGTATTAGTAAGGTCTGTTGTGTATACAAACAGTAATAAACACTAGGTAAGGATCAAAATAAATTTTAATTGTTGACATTAAATTCTGGCAGCCATGGTTCTAAGGATACAATACTCCTTTCTCAAGTCTGTCAGGTTTACTAATACAACTGCTAAAGCTTTTCCAGACTCTGCCAGATTCTTGTCCCAGGAATAACATATTTACACTGTGGCTAAATTTTACAGGCTTACATATGTTTGAGTAACTTCTGCTCAGCTTACTGTAGGCAGGTATTTGTGCACTCTTCCACCAAAACCCTCAAGCAGACACTGAATGGGTCAGGAAGGTAACAGCAATGAAAAGTATATGGTCTTTAAATGTTGTTAAGTTGAATCCCAAATGCATACGTACAAAATAAAAGAGAAAAAATGCCAAATTCAAGGGCAAAAATTTACAGAAAATATCTTCTTCTTTTCATAATGGAATTTACCTTACAGGTAAAATTGCACACCTCACTATGGGTCATGCATTTCATTTTTGATTCCAGTAACTAGTCCAGAGGACCTCGAGTTTCCCATTGAATTTCAGGTATATTCTCTTCTTCTGCACTTCACAATGGTATCACTCATTTCAACAGTAAATCAGTTAAGCAATAATACCTATATCTTCTAACAATATTTCGAGTTTTAAGAGATTCTTCAGAGTCCATTTCGGACTCCATCCAAAAAAAAAAGAAAGTACAATCCACCCACAACGGACATCAAAAGAAAATTTAGTAACATGGATATGTTGCAGTCATATTTCTTTTAAAATAGATGTAATCCACTGTATTTTTTAAAAATCATGAAAAATATATTGCTTCCACCATATGGGACAACCAACGACTCACCAACCGATTTAAGATGCAGCATATTGAGCTGACCATATGTTACAGTGCTGTTGAATGGCTGAGTGATTCATGCCCGTCACATTCTAGTATATCAATTAAAGCTCCTTGAAGTCTGCATGATTTGTGTCTCTGTTATTAAACCCTGCTAATTCATCCCACTTACACATCTGTTATAAATCTCTAGGAGTGCTGCATGATTCATGGCAATCTGTGAGCATGGTACAGCAAATTCTTCTCCTTGTAATTAACAGTAAATTGTTTTACTGCCATGCAATGAATTTTTCAGTTATATTGCAAATGAACTCCTAAATGCACGGTTCTTTCCTAAGAACTGACTTATATTATTAGGCAATTAAAAAGTATTGCTTTGAACCAAAAGCTTTTAATCAAGAGGAATGCAACTTAAACATAGCCTAAAAATGTTGCAAATTTGACAGAGAGAAAAAGAACAAACTGAGCTGTTTTGAGCTATTTTCTGACATAATATGTGGATGGTAGGGGAGAAGAAATGAATAACTTTTAATTCCCTACTGATTCCCTGAAACTCAAAGAGCAGTTTAACTACAGCTTGAACGCTTGGCAAGACAAGTTTGAGCAGATTCTATTTATCTCAGAAGTTACTTAAGTCATCTGTCATTACGAAATTTCTCAGATTACTTTACACTTTTCTAATTGTAAAACAGCGTCTTTATTCTTGGAATAAATAATTGGATAATTAACCAAGCTGAATCATCAGAGGATTCCAGTGCTGCTCAAGTGTTCTTGTCAAAGGTGAAGCAAATTCATTTCAGCTTTGCCTCTGTAGCTTTCTGAAGAGGCTTTGATTTTTTTTTTCCTGCTACATTCTTGGCAGCAGCCTCAAATTCATGAGTCCATACATCAAGTCAGTAGTTTAACAACAAATGAAATTAAATTCAAAGAAGGGAAACTAATTGAAGGACAGCAACAAAAGTGTTTGGTAATGTGCTTTTTAATATGGCATGCCACATTTGCATGATAATTTTTCCTTTTTAGCATGGAGCAGAAAGTGACTAGCTTAATGAGGGATTATTCAAGACAGGAATGAACAAAATGCATTCATAACTAAGAACAAAGATTGTATTATGAAACGGAAACAGGCAACTGCCGAGAAGTAACTGGATGATTGGTTTATGCATTATGAATAAAAAGGTAGAAAAATATTTATATTAGTATTCACTAATGACTATATATACAAGATTGTTGTAATTAAAATTATAAATTAACATATTAAGAGTGCTTGTTTAATCACTTTGGGTCCTATTCACAATAAAGAGACTTATGTACATGCATGCAAAACAATCTGTGTTTCCAGGCCAGCAGCAAATGGCCCTCGTATTTCTCTTCTGTAACAAAGGAAACCATACATTTCTGACTACCTGTTTAATGGGTATCGGTGAATTTAAAAATGAGGCATAGCCTTTTGTAGGAAAGCCATCTATGACAGACCTAAACAAATGACGCTTTTGAAAATGGTCTGCACTGGACCTGATTCATGAATGGAAAAAATGGAAAAAAATGGACAAATTACTCAGATTAAAAGGGTAATCAAGAACGAAACAACAAGGAGTGTAAGACAGCCCAGAATTACCCTAGCAAACCCAGAGGCAACTCCAAAGCCCCAAATACAACTGGTTGAGAGGTCTGCCAAGAAGCCAGATGCAGCTGGTGCTGGAAGAATATCTCCTACAAATTAGCTTCTAAACCCTGTAATTGCCATCAAAAGCAAAAGATCAGGAATAGTGTGCTAGGGTAAATGGCAGCAATCACAAAGAAAATACTTCGCTATGTCTTAAAAAGTGCTTTTTAAATGAATTTTTAAAAATTAAGGGCAAAGGAAAGGCGAACTTAATTACAAGAAATAAGCTTAGTCACACAGCAGCGAATGAAACATAGCTGTATAGATTGTTTAAGGCAACCTTTGACTATATGATTTGAGATCAGTAGCGTAAGCAATTGTACTGGTCAAAGTATCCACATGGCAAATTTCATCCTGCTGAAATGACAGAAAATGATGGGAATAAAATGGCATTTCTCTGCCTCACTGAAAAACTTTGAAAACATGCATGTTTTTTATTGATAATTCATAATTTTATGCAGACACGCTGTCACTAAAAGAAACTTTCAAAGGAACAAGTCTCTCACTGGTACCAGCAAGTAGAGTTCTATAGGTACCAGTTCAGAATTCTACATGAGAGAAAACTGCACAACAAAAACTGTTTTCGAAATTTAAAAAAAAAAAAAAAAAAAAGCGCCTAAGACCTAGTAAAAACAACAGGCTGAATGCCATTCACAAAAATAAATAGGAATTTGAACATAGCAGAATCCAGAGAGGAGAATAAAGTAAAATTCTCCTCTATGTATTGAGATGAAAAATGTATAATTACTGTCCAATATTGCTCTCAGTTACATACATGCAGATCCACTGAATGATCTTGAGAAAGCACAGACAAAAACAAAGCTCAAATTGGATTTTGAATTTTCAAATAAAGTATGAACAATTAACTTTTGCCTCATCTATCAGCCAAGATTTTCACTAGCATGAGCACAATATTGTGGCACATAAAAGAATTTCAAATCCCACAATGATTTTGGAAGCTGCGGCACCTCAATTTACCATTTAAGACTGATTAAAAAGTACGAAACACTTCTTAATTAATTGCATATTTAAAAGTCTGCTATTTATGTATTTGTATCTGAACAGACTAAATAGAGATTCTCTTTCTGTCCAGTCACCTTCTCTTTGAGTAACAGAGATGCGTAATTCTCTTCTATTACTTTCTGATGCTTTTGATCTTTCATCAAAACTGCATTTAAACTAACATTGATCTTCCAACACTGTTTACTTCTTGGAGCATCGGGCATAACTGTTCTTTTATTTAGCTCATCCTCCTGGCTTCATGTGCATTTATAACACTCAGCCTTTTTATAAAATAACTCCATTCTTAGCAATTTTATTTTGTTTCCTCACACTCTCTCCTCCCATTCTTCCGATTTGTCCTCTTTATTACCACTTGCAAACATCGTGGGTGTATCGTATCGGTGAGGAGAAGTGATTTTGTCAGTCTGATAGACACAAGGACATACGGCCAATTTGATTTTTTTTTTCACGCTATTCCTGCAAAGCTACACATGAGATATTCCCTGTACAGATGCCTATATTGAACCAAGTTAGAATGAATCCCCTCATTAGCTTTGCTTCTGGGTTTTAACTAGTCATAGACCAAGAGACTTCTGACTGAAAAATCAGCAGACTCTTCCTGATGCTTCTGCCCCCTTGGGTGCTATCCTTAAATTTTGTTCCTGCACGAAGTAGTCCCTTTTCTTTGTCTTTTCAATCTTATCTGAAAACCCCTTACTTTTCTTCCTCAACAGTTTTGTTTCTAGTGATTTCATGCCCTTGTTTCTGCCTTTGTTTTCATTTTCTGTCTTACAATGTATTAAGAAAAACGAACAACTAACCCCACAAGTTTGCAAAGAAAAAGGTTAGGTTTTAAAGAGTATCTTTT
Source organism: Bombycilla garrulus (assembly GCA_013400315.1). Classification (NCBI taxonomy): domain Eukaryota; kingdom Metazoa; phylum Chordata; class Aves; order Passeriformes; family Bombycillidae; genus Bombycilla; species Bombycilla garrulus. The sequence goes on from VXBU01002005.1 coordinate 797,461, forward strand.
CTATAACTAGGCTTCAAATTACCCTAATGGATCTGAACAAAGCTTAAAAATTACTTGAGACTTCTAGTGGCAAATTTTAGAAGCCATTGGCAATTTCAAAAAATCCCTTGCCAATACACATCTGTTGGACATGCCAAGATCACATCCATCAAGTTACCCATTGATTGAAATGGGCCACATGATAAACCTGTATACTCCATACATAGAAGGGGAGTGGACATGGTTTTCCATTACCATTCTCCTTCTCCTCCTAAGGTTCAGAGGAGAAGAATTAGTCTAATTTAGTATAACCTCTAGCTCAACTTGAAACACAATTCAAAGCTCCTGAATTGTGTTATGATGCAAGGGGACCATCATGCTGGAACACATTTCAGTCAAGGCTTCCTCCAAAAAGCTGCCTTTGCCAGGGCATGGAGGGGAACTGGCATCCAGCCAGGAAAGCTGTCTCTTTGCCAGGGAGACATTCCTCCACAAAAAAGAACTCCCCAACAGTCCTAGAAAGACAATTTTAATTTCATTTTGCACTTTTCAATGACAAAAGAAAACAAAGGATAGAAATGGACTCAGACTTGAGTATCTATTTTTACAAGTGCCAAGGTTTGGTTTTCCCAACTTTGTTTCAAGTTTTAACTCCCTTTGATTGTCATCACATAAATAGTGCTTCTTTTAAATTGTCTTTGGAAACACAGTTTTGCAGAACCTCACAGAATGAAACATGCATGCACACACAAAAAGAAAAGATAATAAAAACCAAACCTCACACAAAAAGAAAAAAGAAAAAAAAACCCCAAAAAATAAAAAAATATATAAACCACAAAAAAACCACCCCTGCATCCCTGCATGGACAGGATGAAACAAATATCTTCAGGAACAGAAAAGGTGACTTGTGGAAGCAAAATTGCATGTAAAATATAAGTTTTTCATTTTTCAGTTTGCCAAAATTTAAGACATTGCAATAACATACTTTAAAAACATAAAAGGAACACAATACAGCACTGATTCCTTACTTTCAAGGCTTGTAACAGCAAGTAGGAAAAAGCTTCACTGCAAAACAGCTAATAAATGGGGACATGCCTGCTATGCTATTTTGTATTCTCCTGTCTTCTCTAATGTGATAGGTCTCTTAGTATTAACACAACAAGGGAGGAGATGGTCATAAACAAGCTGTCAAGCATAACTAAGCTATTGTTCCTGAATCTTTTAATAAATGTATAAATGCAAAGTTGGATCATTTGTAGTAATAAGGTGTGCTGTTTAGGCAGTATTTGTTTCCATGGTTATCAGCACAGACTGGAACATCGTTCCTCATGGCTGTGTGGAATGGGATAAAGTCTTACTTATACAAGTAGGAGGCTCTGTATATGGCCAGCTTTCCACTTGAAAACAAATGGAAAGGCAATGAAATAAATAGATATGAAGAACTGAGGACAGTATTCCAACACCTTAAATTTCACTTCAGCAGCGAATTTCAGATGTTTTCCTATGTGATACAAAATTACTTGAGAGAGGTAATTGCAAAGATCATCATCACAACATCCATATGACAACACCATTAATTGCTTAACATTTTTAGTTCTAATTGTTTAAAATTTTTAGTTAAGCATTTTAGCTAATACTGTGAAGTTAATTGACATGTTTTAAAAACCTATACGAATTGAAACCACAATGTTAAGTGGTCAGCTCTCTTCAGATAACCACCGGTATGTCACATAGCATGTATTTGAGCTTGTTTTTATAGTATTAAAGAGCCATACTGACGACCTCATTCCATGAAGAAAGAGACTTGTAAAGCTGATATTCCTAACAACTTCTCTCTTAAAACCCTCTTGAACCCCTGATGTCCAAGAAGTGAGCTTATGCTAGTCCTTTCTTCAAAGTAAATAAAGTTTTTTCCATCTCAGTTCTGGACTGATATGTAATTTCCCCCTAAATTTGTAGAGAGCATGTTTGAAATCCATGACAAAGCTACTAAAATTAACTCGAAGACTGAAAATGTATTAAGCTGCACAGGAACATATATGCAGTTTCTTTAGCATTGTTCCCATAGATATGTAGACACATATCTACAAAACAAAATCTCGAGGGGCTAAATAAACATTTTCCAAAAACCAGACCCAAAGCATGTATGTTGCTTCTGATTTAGACACACAAATACACTGCGTACTTATGTTACTCTTAAAGCCATGCAACTCCTCCTGAATTTTTTAAGCAAGGCATTGGCACAGCTGGAGCATTTTATGTTTCTTGTTATGCAAACATACACTGAAAACCCCCACCAACAAATTAACAACCTCTTAGCATCATAAACGAATGGGTGGATGCAGCCACCTTCATGTGCCTTCACCATTTAAACAAACATGAACAAAAAGTATACATATCATAACTTACAACTGAGAGAGCAATACACAAATCCTACTGACATAGCAGAGTACCTTAATCCTCCACTGAAAACATTTTGGGTTTAATCTGTCAAAACAAGCAAATAATAATTACGCAAGTCACTTTGTATTAATAGAACACCTACCCCTGCCACTGCACATCAAACTAGGACCATCATCATGGCACTCATTAGCAAACCATGTGTCAGCTTTGCACTTTGCTACAGATTGTTTCCTTACCAGCTGCCAAGGTTTGCCCCATGCCTGGCTCACTGGTTACACAGCCCATTCGATTGCAGAGAGTAACAGTAAAGTTGTATGTCCTGTAAGGTTTTAATCCCGTTGCTACGTAGGAGAGCTCGTGAGCCTCGGCTATATGCAAAACCTGCGAAGCAAACAGATTGGAAGACAACAGTTGGTTAATAATATTTTCATTCCCATCATTTGGTGACATGCTCTCTAATAAGAAACTTGTCTCTGAACTTGCAGATTCCTTCACTCAGATGTGAGAAAGCCTGAATAGACCAACTGAGGGAGAGGATTATTTTGGAGAGTCTGAACAAGCTGGGATTTAGGTGATAATACTTCCCATCACACTGTTTTATGAGGTAATAAGCCAGTTCCTGAGTGGATAAATGAGGAAACAAAGTTATTGCCTCATAAAGCTGTGTGGTGGTGCAGTTATCACTACAAACAGTGCAGCTACAATTGAGATGACGAAAATGACACTATTAAATTGTGAAATCTGACCACCATTGAAGGAGTGACATGATTAGCAGGCATTAGGAGGGAAAGGAATAACAAATACCTACAAACACTTGCATCTGCTTTACTTTAACATCTGCATAAGCTATCAGTGGGAGGGGACTGAAGAAACTGTAGCATTGTAGACATCTTTGTTATCAGATTTTTTTTGCATGAAGAATCTTGCAAGCCAGTAACCAGAAGCAATTGGCATTTATGTATTGTTACGACAGCCCAGAGAACAGTAGTATCCCCAGTTGATAAGCAAATAAACTGAGGCCCATCTGTGGTAATACCAAAAGACAAAATCAGTTCTGAATGAGAAATACAATATGAGAGCACCAGATCCACTCCCACATTCTGATTGTGTATCATGTTTCTGCTCATTCCTAAGCTTTCAGCTTACTACTAATGCCATGATATTTGTTTGCCAAATGAACATCAAACTGAAACATTACAAGAGTATTTTAAAGTCACATATTTTGACTTTTTAAATCTGTTTCTTTCTGGTATTTTAGGTTTTCCCACTTCAAAAACTCATCCAGAGAAGTACCTTCTTAAGGAAAACGTAGATACCTATGACACAATACAGCTTAAAGCATATTAGCAAGTACAGCAACAATACAAAACACGTATACAATACAAATATCAAGGTAATTTAAATTTTGTTGTACAATCTCATCTCTCCCAGTTTTGAATCTCATCTGCTACTGAAAACAAGTCAGATCAGAAAGACAAATTAAAATGCAGAAATAATATATAACATTACATCAAACCTGTAGGTGGAAAAGTTAGATCAGAGAACACACAACAAACCATGGCAAAAAATCATCACAAGACCTCAGAGGACATCAGGTTTTATCAATTTTATTATTACCAGTTTGGAAAAACTTACTGTAACTAACAATGATACCTGGGAAAATGGTGGCAAGGACCTTTGTTCGGTCATCAAACTGATGCTATACCCCATCACTTCTCCTCTTGATACATTATCTTCAGGTTTTTCCCATGACACATTAAGGGAATATGGTGAAAGAGGAAATACTGATGGAGATGGCATGAATGCTGGGGCTGAAATAAAGTTAAATTAATAAAATACAAAAAATAAATGACCAATATGTATAACGCAAGCTTCCTCATTGTACTTGTAAAACACCATTTCAGACAATCATTTATTTTCCCTTTCTAACCTTATTTTCAAGTCTAGCTGGAATGTTCACTTTATTTTGGTAAGTACTTCATCATTATTCTCCTGTTTTCTACTTGGGCTGTGAATGCAGATTAAAACTCTGCCTGTGTCTTCAAAGAAATACTAATCAACACTACAGTCCTATCCCCTGTAGCAGGTAGGAAAGTACATACGAATGAAAAGGCCTTGAAGAAAACTTCATGCAACATGGGAAAAAACTGATAAAAGCAAAAAGTGTTCAATACTTCAACATCTTAAAAGCAATTCTGTTTGCTAGGCCAGTTTGAAATTAACATGTCTCTCACTTCTTGCAAAACAGTTCCCCTGTCTTCCATAATAAATCTGTTAAAGGATTGTTTGCACTGCAGTTAAATCCCCACCTGATTCCTCTGTAATAATAGGATACCAACTCACAGCACTTCTGCTACGTGCAAACAACTGCACTAATGGACCTCTTCCCAAATACAATTTAACACTTCTATAACATATAGTATTTAGGAACAGATAGGCAAAAAGGCTCATTTTGAAGGAGGAATTAGTTTAGCCTGCTCTTTTGCTGGAGCAAACAACTGAAGACACTATTTTCAAGCTAACACCAAACAAAAGCATAAGTAACATGAAAGAGACGTTTAATTGTTAACCATGGGCTCTATCAGTCTGAAAACCATAGCTTTCTACTGAAAGCATTGAAATAAATTGCTGATATTTCAAATAATATGCCAAGTAGCAAAGCCCTTTTGAAGATCAGAAGAGAAGGGTTATAATATGAAAGGTTGCAAACTGGTTACACTTCGATAAAAAGGGGCCATATTATGACAGTTGGCCTCAATAAAAGCACATGAAGAGTTGTAAGGAGTTAAAGAGCACAGTTGGCTATTTCAAACACAAAAGACTTTACCATGAGATAAGCACAGAAGGAAGCAACAGGATGGCGTTAACTCCAGCCTGTTGCATGTGAGATCTGCTTTGCTCATTCTGGTTAAACAAGCCCAGAAATTCCCACTTTGGCAAACTGTGTGAAGAAGCAACCACTCATACACATATCACCAGTCAAACAAAGATCATCTCAAGTCATGGGACAGATGGCTTTTGCAAACACGAAGAACCACTGAAGCTCCCCTGAATATGCTTTTCTGGATACCTGGAGCCTGGGCTGTAAGATAAGCCACCAACAGCAAGAACTTGAGATAAGATAAATATGGTATTATTGTCCAGATGTTATCTCAGACCCAGCTGGAAGTTAAAAAACCTCGGGAAGAATGTATCACCGATAGCAGACACAAAGAATGTAAGACTTATGGGCCACAACAAAAGCCAACTTGGCAACTGTGCTGAAATCAGCTCTGACTGGGTAAAAGGTAATTCCATCAGGGGAGATCATGCCCACCAACTCACAGGCCATCAACCCAAGAAACCCATTGAGTCAAAAAGAGAGTAAGACTAAGCATGGGGACTAANTCTCAAGTCATGGGACAGATGGCTTTTGCAAACACGAAGAACCACTGAAGCTCCCCTGAATATGCTTTTCTGGATACCTGGAGCCTGGGCTGTAAGATAAGCCACCAACAGCAAGAACTTGAGATAAGATAAATATGGTATTATTGTCCAGATGTTATCTCAGACCCAGCTGGAAGTTAAAAAACCTCGGGAAGAATGTATCACCGATAGCAGACACAAAGAATGTAAGACTTATGGGCCACAACAAAAGCCAACTTGGCAACTGTGCTGAAATCAGCTCTGACTGGGTAAAAGGTAATTCCATCAGGGGAGATCATGCCCACCAACTCACAGGCCATCAACCCAAGAAACCCATTGAGTCAAAAAGAGAGTATGACTGAGCATGGGGACTAATTAGCATTAGAAGCAAGGGAATAATTCAACCAATAGAATAAGAGAACTGTGTAGCCAATGAGCATCAGTTCTTCTATTTGCTAAAATGTATAAACAGTGAGACATTTTGAATGACCTCAGAATCACCACTGAGAAGACCAGAGTAAAGAAGAACTAACAGAACGGTGCTAGATCCATAGGTGGTAACTATCTTCTGTTGATCACTCTCTCCCCCCCCTTCTTTTCTCTTTCTTTCTGTCTCTGCACCTCACATTTATCATTAAACAAAATCCATGTTACTGACTGTGGCATATGGTCTCATTTGACCCTTAATTTGGATTGAGGCATCTCTTACTAATGAGATCTCAGCAGAAGTTTCAAGCACTATACTCCTGAAAAGGTAACCCACATCAAGGTCTTCAAATTAAAAAAATGTTTGTTATATGTTGCAATCCTGTAGTTTAAGTTTAGGGTTAACTGACATGGATTATTTTCCTCATGATATTACGGTGAAGAAAATGCCTTTGATTTTCATGCTCAGTTTTGAGATAATCTAACCTGTCTTTAATTAGTTAAAAACATGAATTTATCTCTAATTAAGCAACATTAGACGCTTTTATTGAAAATTAAGAATACGTGCTAATCTACAATTTCCTTTCATTTCTATCAAATAAATTCAAACCGGCGCTTACCAGCCTCTCCTGTTCGTCCTGATATCCAATCCGAAGATACGCTACCTGCCATGTTTACTGCTAGCACATAAAATTCATACTCTGTGAATGGTTCCAGATCAGCGACTGTGGTACTGGTCTGTGGTGGAGCCAAGGCATTTTCATTCTGAGATTCCACAACTGGTTGAGGACTGAGCCATCCACTGCTTTGGAAAATACGAATTTCAGGAGGAAGAAAGTTCCCAGCTGATTTTAATTTTTTCCTCATGTAAAGTTCATATCTTATAATTATACCTAGAGAAAAAGGTCAGAAAAATTAGTGAATTTAAAAGGTATCTGGAGTTCTACTAAAATATCAATTTTATTTTTTTTTTTTCTAAGACAGAGAAGAGAACTTTTGAGTGGCATTTTAATTAATTTACTGCCAACATTTTAAAACATATTACTGGATAGGAGATACATGTACATTGGTTTTACATCAATGCAAACTTACGATATACACAGGAAGGCCTCATCACTCTGGGGTAAAAAAAACAGAGTTGAGTTATGAAGCAATACATTGAGGTTGGATTGTGAAAGTAATTTAACTATAAGATCATAAGAAATCTGACCAGAGATTTCTTGCAAAGCCAGGAGATAACTGCCATAAAATATACGTATTTGGGTCTGTATTCATGTACTAAACTAGAGAGGTTGCTTGGAGAAAGAGCTTTTCTCTTTGTCTTGGAGAGACCAGGAAATCTGACCAGATATCGAGCCAAATATGAGAATTTTGCTTAAATCTGCTTGTGCTGGCCTTTAGATGCATGTCATGGCTATGGAATATGAAGAGTGTAGGACACAGGTTGAGGTACCTATAGCATTTATCATGACATGCATTGTAGAAACTGCCCCTCTAAATAACAGTTACTCTTGTGTGGGAATTCTTCCTGTCCAGTCTGGAAATAGCTGGAAAATTAGATGCTCAAAGTGAAAGCTGAGCTCCCCAAAGACAGATGCCCATTCTGTGAACAGATAAAAATGTTTCTTTTCACGTGCTCAAATATTTGTGCACCTTAGTGCAAGTTCACAAAACTCCATTGCTCATATATTAAAAGACAGTTTTACCAATAAAATCTGTGGTATCACAGAAGTATCCTACAACAGCTGTGTTCTCAGTTCCAAAAACCTGAAATATTATTACACAAGTTAGACCAGCAACTCTTGGCAATCACCTAATCCCTAACAAAGTTATACCGGTAATAGAATTGGCTACTACACATGACGGATGGTTTCACAAACAGACTTCTCAGTTAATTCTTAGATTTTTTTCCATAACTGTTATCTGCTTATTTATTTTTTGTCAGGCAATACTACCACATCTGTCTGAACTAAGCAATCTGGCAAATTAGGAAAAAATTAATTTTACTGTAAATGTTTGATTATAAATGTGATTTTTGCTGCAGCAGATGCCACTGAGTGCTAAATCTTGGACCCAACAGTCAGTGGATTTCTGGACTTCAGAATAATAAAATACAGAGTCTGAGGATAAACTTAATGGCAAATAGGCAAATACCTTACTTCATTTCTCAATGTATGGCACACGGACAAGGATATTCTGAGATTTGAGGAAATGCTGCTTTTATCTCGCAAAGACTTTGACTGACACAAAGTAAACACAAGTCCTACCATTTGGTTTCTCAGGTGGCGACCATTCCACAGCCAGTTCTGTAGAGCTGATGGTTTCTACAGTCGGTGGGTGTAGCCTTTCCGGAGGAGCCTGTGCAGTAACTACAGTTACTGGCTGGCTCTTTAAGCAGCCCCCACTAGTACAAGCTTGCACAGAAAAAACATACTTTGTAAATGGAATGAGATTCCAAATAATTGTTGAAGTCTTTAAGCCTTCATACTGACCACAAGGCTGCAGATCAACCAAGCTAGTACAAGTCAAAATGTATTTCTCTATGGGCCCAGAGTCATTGGAGACACTTGTCCAGTAAAGTAAAACAGAGTGGTGACTAACAGGAAAGACAGGATTTAAATCCAAGCTTCCTATAGGTGTCCCAGATTTTGTTCTGTATGTCACTGAGTCGCTTCTTGTAAAACCATGAACGTTGCTGGCTTGGATATAATAGGAGTAGAAGGTATATGGAGCTAACATGGTATCAGTGAATGTCTGAACACCTGAAACAAAGAGGTGAGAAGAGAACTGTATCAGTCTAAGACACTACAAATAATCTAAATTGCTCTACCTAAAGTCTGTCCAGCTCCAATCCAAGACCTATTTATGCCTGTTCACATGCTCCTCTTGAGGTTATAAACATTGCAATTTCTCAGGTTTTTTTAGCACAACAAAAAAGGTCCCCTTTACCCTTTACTACCTTCCACTGCACATTAGCATCATTAGTGAAATTATTTTCCCACTAAACTTCTACCTCCTGCTTTAATCATGAAGAAGATTAATACAATTATGTTCTCATTCCTCTTTCTTTTCAAAATAATTATTTCAAATGTAGATCAGATTAAATATTAGTGAACATAATTTAGAAAAAATCCCTAAACCATTGTGCAAATTTTCAGACCTCTATTTTTGATTAATTTGATGGCATAAGACCAAATATTTCAACTTTGTGTGCTTTCACTTCCTCACTTTTACAACAATGCTTAATACCTCATTTGAAAAGCATTTGATCTTGGATAAGAAGGGAAACAAAAGTGCAAATAATTATTAAAAAGGTATATACAAAGCTTATATTTACCTTCCTCACCCCTACTTCCCATTATTCTTAGTTAGTAGATTTTTAGCATCTTTTTAGAATGAATGGCTGTTAATAGCTTCTGCGCATATCCCAGAAGCAGTTACACATCTCAGTCATCACAGCACAGTATGAATTTATGTACAACCATAACACTATACATTCTTTTACCTTAAGAAGTAGTTAACATTGAGTAATATATCATGTGTCGGAGCACAGATACTCATAAACTTTAGCAAAGCAAATGACATAGATAAAGCTATTTCTACATTCTCTCTGTACATGTACACTGGCAAGCCAGCCCTGAATACAAGTTAAAGAAGAGGATCACAAAACTCTGAGTATTGCTAGATAGTCAACCTTTGATACTGTAGCCCAAAAGCAGCAGAGTCAGCCCAATAATTGCGTACAGCACTTCAACTCCTTATAGCAATCACATCATTATCACTGGAGTCCAGCAATAATGAGACCACATTATGCCATCTTCAGGCCTTGCAAACCATGGTACTTCAGGCAGGGAACAATTCTGCCAGCTGAACAGTGGCTGTTGAGACCTCCTTGTGTGTTGGTAGCGAGCAGGCAGAAAATGCAGCCAGATCTCCCCCTGCATTTGGCGCTGGTGAGGCCCCACCTCAAATCCTGTGTTCAGTTCTGGGCCCCCACTACAAGAAAGACACCGAGGTGCTGAAAATGTCCAGAGAAGGACAATGGCGCTGGTGAAGAGTCTGGAGCACAAGTCCTGTGAGGGGGTTCTGGGGGAGCTGGGGTCATTTGGTCTGGAGAAAAGGAGGCTCAGGCAAGACCTTATCACTCTCTACAACTGCCTGAAAGGAGGGTGTAGCCTGAGGGTCAGGCTCTTCTCTCAGTTACAGAATGAGAGGAAATGACCTCAAATTGTGCTAGAGGAGGTTGGGTATTTGGTATTAGGAGATTAGATATCAGGAAAAATTTCTTCATGGAAAGGGTGGTCAGGCAGTGTGGTAAATTCAAGATGCCTGGAAGTTTTCAAAAAATATGTAGCACTTGGGGACATGGCTTAGAGGTGACATGGTGGTGCTGGATTAATCATTTGACTCAATGATCTCAGAGGTCTTTTCCATCCTTAATGAGTTCATGATTTCGTATTTAGTTAAGTTTACAAGTAATTAGGAAAAAAAATTTGATTTGGAGTTAAAATTGTTAGTAACTTTGGGATTTTTTCACATTTTAGAGCAAGTAGTTAATTTAATCCTCAAGACAAAGACTGCTCTGGGAAATCTGAGGCTGAGGCTTTCCAGAGCACTTAAGAAAACACTGTTTTAATTGGGCATTCTGCAATACTATCATCCAGGTCACCATACTGATTATTCTTAATTTTCCTTGGGAAGTTCAATGTTTCTATTAAACTCTTATTTAGCCATAAGATAATGTTAATCCAGTTGTACTCTCAACTCATAAGCATTATAAGTTCCAAACTAGACTAAGAAAAAAATAACATTAGGAAAAATTCTGTCAACATTAACAGTGTATTTTTGATATCCAAATACCAGCAGATTATTTCATATCACTAATTAGGGGGATTTCCAGGAAATGTCAAAAATGTCTTTTGAAACCAAATCTATGTTCTTAAGAAGATAATGTTTTGTTAAATAGAAACATGTTAATGTCTCATTATCCAGTTAAATACATCCAGAATTTTTTTCTTTCTACAAAGTATGTAGGTAGAATCATGAAATAACATCCTCAACAATGCACTGTTTCAAGTATCTTACTAAATAGATGTATAACAATGAAACACCATAGCTTTTTTTATATTCATTAAAATTTTTATTAAAGTTAGGTTTTTTTTAACCAAATTAAGGACTTGAAATATTCTCTATTAGTTCTCCACATTTTTTTAATATTTTCTCTTAATCACTTTATCTCATGCTTACATGGGGTCACATACCTTTCCTCACAGTTTGCACTGCAGAGTGCCCAAATTCACAACATAAGCCACACAGTAATGAACTATAATACTGCAGCATGAACCTAGAAATGTGATAGAAATGTGAGGTGCATTCCAAATGGTCTGGGCTTCCACTGAAAAATAGCTTCTTTTTTTTTTTTTTCCCCCTCCAGGGTACACACCCACAATTAGAGAGACTCAACTTCTGCAAAACATGAATGCTACATTGGTAAGAAGTTGCAACAAGAAGCTCCTAGAACCTTACTGGCGTTAAACCACACCCGTTCTCTTAAAAAAACCACTTGTGTGCTGTGTATGCATACAAACAGTTTCCAAATCCATTTCCTTTTCTTTGGTAAGTGGATCAATATTAGCACAAAATGGCCTTTCCAGCTTGGACAGAGTGACGAATCCTTTAGGACTGCCTTAGGAGGATCCCTTGGCAAGCCTCAACATGAGAGAAGTGGTGCTGCTAAAGACAAATCAGGAGCTACACTGATAGCTTAACAGAAGGTGCTAAAAGTTAGAGGCCACAAAAAGCTTTCCTATCTGTTAACAGTTTAAAACCAGGAAGATGAAAAAAGAAGCTTAGCCACATTATGGTCTCTTCTGTTCACCCTAATTCTTTATCTGTGACTTTGAATCTTAGGTTTTGGCATTCGCGTACATTTTCAAGAAATAGTTTTGGTAAGTCAATTTTAGTTTTTTCAGATTGAAAAGTAAAATATTATCAGCCACTTTGGGTGACTCCATTTGCCAGATTTTAGACTAATATATTCATTCCTTTCAAGGAAAATTAATAATAATACAGAACAGTAACTCACTAAAGGGAAACAGGATAATGTGTTCAAAACCACAGAGAATGATAATGACAGGAATGAGAAATTGCTAAGAAACACCACACAGAGATATAGATATATATACACACACAAATACAAAATCTTCGATGTCACCTTACTTACTATAAGGATGGTAGTCTTCTGTTGTATAAATTTCTTCCTCATCCCTATACAGCTGGTAAATAAGCCTGTTAGAATTTGGAGAGTCAGGGGAACTCCATGAAAGATTGATAACAGAGGAATTGAGAACTTCTCCTGTAGGAGGAGGTTGCTGGAAAGGAGCTAAAACATACACAATAACTGAGGATGTAAAAATTAAGGTAATCAATAATAACACAAATTTAAAGAAAAATGCAAAGAAACTGCTAAGCATTCTTCATCCAAAAAACCTTTTGAGTAAATGGACAGTTATCAGGGCAAGACACTAATAGACTAAACCAATCCACCCAAATGCTCTCCAACAAAGCATTTTACCCACTAAAAAAGTGTATATATTTAAACAAATGATGAAAAAACTTAGTCCCCTTTCCATCCCAAAATAAAGAAAGTGTTTTCCACACAGGTGGGTTTTCTTAAATATATTTCAAGATCTTTATAAAATGTATTTCAAGAACCTATTTATATGGTCACTTTATTGAAGTTTCTAGTTCAATTGGGATTTATTTTTAGCATTCCCATTCAATTTTAGCATAGACCAGGCATGACTTCCTCTAGTAAAATACAAATGGAAAGTCCAATTAAGTTCAGATTTTACTGAAGTGTTAAAATAAGCTTACTTAATATACCAAAACCATAAAAACATAAAGGGCAAAATTTTGAAGTTTATTTAGGCAATTCACTACCATTTGTTTCCAATGAAACTGAAACCCATGAGAGTAAGGTATCTAACATTTTAAGAAACCAGCTTGACATGCCTATTTGCCAAAATACGACTCTGCTACCACCTCCATTAACTTTGAAAAATGTGCTATTTAATTGCACTAGTATCAATAAAGAGCAAAACACACTTGAAGTTCAAAACCCCACATTTTAAGAAAAAGCATTCAAAACCCCTCCTATGTCTCTTTTGTAATCCAAATGTGTGACCATGGTTTTTCCTAAGATAATAGCTAATACTCAGAAATTTAATTTTATCTACATATATACACCCATGTTTACATAAACATACGTTTTGATGGATGTAGTCATTTATTTCAAGGGTCCTTTCCAACCTAGATGATTCCATGATTCTATTCTTATGTTATAATTCAGGTCAGAGCATGAGTTCACAGTTTGCTGTAGGACCTCCAGCGATCCTGTTACACTGAAGAAAGCCCTACTCTGTCCCTCCTTACCCCGTACATTAACACAGAACAAGATAGGTCTGTTTGACAGATAGCAACTTCTATCTAAGGCAGACTCTGCCATTTCCCCATCCTCCTCACCAGGGGAGTATGGATCTAGAGGAAAACATTTTGCTCAAGGAATGAAAAGAGCCCAGGGCAACACAGAAATCAGCATATGGACTAAGCTACCAGGAGCTGAATTCAAAACCACCCAACTAACTTTCCTCCCATACATTAAGCATTATAGGAGAACATCAATATTAGAAGCATGGATTTCATTCTCTTCTTTTTATAAACTATCATCTTCGTTATGTGGATATTTGCTTAGTATCCCCAAAAGCTAACTACTAAAATCTGTTCAGCCAAGCTAACAGAAGACAAGAAGCAAAGAATGTAGTTGCAGGCAGAAAATGTCATGAGGATCTCAAGCCACACAAGCGATAGATGTAGAGACTGTAGAAGCGAAAATCAGTGGGCCACACTATATACAGGTTTTTAATACAAATACAGAAAGTGAGATGAAGCTCTTTATTTAGAGTAAGATAATAAAGAGCCCTGCTTCTACTGTAGTCTCTCAGCCAAGAAATAGCACAAAATATTTCTAGAATTCATTGGGTTGAACTGAACATAATCATCATCTCACCTTAAAAACCTTAGCTTGTTTTGCTGCCAATCTGGAGCTTTTGATTTATCTCACTTAGGAAGTGAATGAATGCTAAAGTGTCTACAGGGGTAAAGTTTGAGAATCAGAGGAAACAAGTGCTCCTAAATCCCTTTGGCATTTAAAAGAATTTCTCTTCATGTAATACATACTTACAAGACCTGAGCAGTCACAGCAATTTACCAGCATCCCCTTCACTCTCCACTGGCAGTCTCTCATTCTTGCATATTGCTTCCATAGGTATGCTGGTTTGATTTTTAAATATGTAGGCAAAGTACTTTACTGCACATTTTTGTGCAGCATCTAAGATAGTGCTAAGTAGAAAAACTGCTAAGCAAAAAGGTCCTTTCCTTAAAGAACACTATTTAGACACTGACAGCAACTTACATTTGCTTCCCTTGGCAAAGACTTAAAACCAGTAACGAATGTGTCAACAAAATACTGTTCTACAACAAAAATTATCACAAATGCCAACCCAGGCAAAGCTCCACATGTGCGCAACAAGTTTAAATATTTTGGTATGAATAACCAAATACTGCAATTGCTATATCCTCTATGTCCAGAAGAGGACTCCGCTTGTCATTTAGAATACTGTCTGATGTACCTTTATCTAACTAAAATCTATTGTATTATTTCTCTATGTCATACCATTATTAATCAATTCTATAGTTGAATTGCTATTGACCTTTATCCAATGTGTATCCCAACACAAATAAGTAGGTTGGCTTATGTTTGTAAAGCACTTTGAAGATGAACAGCATCATAAAAGTGCCATGTATTATTATTATTACACATTCAGTTGAAACATCTTACATTTTTTTAAAGAAACAAGGAGCCAATCAACTGCCTGAACAATAAATATATACTGTGCCTTCTACACAAGAGTATGGGGAAAAATGAAGCAAAACTATATAAATACTTCCAAACTTTGAGGAAAGCTAAAAAAAAATTGTCTTTGTAAACAAATCAGTCTCTTTATGATAGTCATTTATAATGCTGTGCATTATTCAATGCATGTTATTAGAAATTTAAGCTGATTTACAAAGAAATACAAACTGATATCAAAGTGAGAGTTGTCTCTGCCTGTAAACACTGTGCATTTACATCTCTGCTTGCAAATCTAAGGTTTTCACATAGCACAGTTACGAATATCATATAAATACCCACACAGAACACAGAAAGAAATATTGTGTTGAAGGAAGATCCAGAAACATATTCCAGAGATAACTTAGGAATGTCTAACCCTGTTGTTGCATTACATTACCTGAGCTGTCACAGTATGACCAGTGTGGCCATTATTAACTAGGCCTGCTGACAGAAATGGCCACTTAGCATCTGCACAGTTCCTCACTCATTGCTCACAGGACTTCCAGGGCTGGGCTGTTAACGGTGTATGCAGTAAGGTGTGCCACCAAAATGTAACACAGCTTTTCCAGAGTGAGCTGAGCTCCTTCCCACATAGTTTGGCATTGCATAGCCAAAACCCAGGTCTGAACATTGACCTAAAGACAACTTAAGTACTCAATTTTCTTATGACATATACTTTTGCCTTTTCTTCTTTATAAATCCTGCCAGCTTGGAGACTCTGTGCTGGTGATCCTCAGATCCAGACCTTCCACTGCAATTTGTTTCATTACAATTCATGATCTGATGCTCAGTACAGCACTGGCCCCACTTCACACATGCCAATTTATGATGCTCTGTTACATCACACCATGTATTTTCCCAAACTGGCTGAAAAAGCTCTCCAGGAGGAGAAAGGCTAAGCTACATTGCACTGAGGAGAATATTTGGAATTAATCACCAGGAGTAGATTTTCAACAGACCTTCTGCTCTTCGGACCTTCTGAAGGCAGGTGTCCTTCAGACTAAAAAACTCTGGATTGGTCACTACAAAGAAAATCTGCAAGGAAACTACGAGTTGCCACTTCTTCCCTGGGTTAAACTACAAGCTTAAAGTGTGTATGACACAAAAGATTCTACATATCTCTCTAGAAAACAACCCTAAGATATAGTAAAGATATAGTAAAAAATCACCTTCAGTGACCCTATATTTGGAGATGGGGAGGTAATAAACCTCAGATTTTTTACCATTGACCTAATTCAGTACTCACTAAATCAATTAAAAACTTTAATTTGAAAGACATGCTTTTAAGATCTAACATCCACTTACTTTTACTGCAGCCAAAGAGGTTGTGGACGTCCAAATTACTGGCGTCAGGAATACAGTTGTCACATTTTAAGCCAGTTACAAATTGTTTACAAACACACTGTCCAGTAACAAGATGACAAGTCCCACTAATGGCTCCTGCAGGATGACAATTACAGTGCTGACATCTATAAACAAAAACAAATCAAGGAAGTCATCAACACACATTAACACTTCAGTTAAGCACAGTAGGGTTTTGTTTAAAAGATTCTTGGGCAACATAATTAAAACATCATAAACAGTTCAGTAGTCTGAAACAGAGTAGAAAAATCTATTACTCTGATTAAAAAAAACTTACAAGAAAAGGTGCCCACTATAAAAATAAATAATTCACTGCCAGAATAATATTCTAATTTATATAGAAATGGCTTTGAATTAAAGAGCTTTTATATATATTGATCCATACACAAACTGGATAATAATGTTTGGTAACAACCACATTATGCACTCAGTCCTGCACCCTTACTCACACAACCATTCTGGAGAGCTGCAGAGTTCAGTGATATATACGTAACCAGCTGAAGAGGTTTCTGCACAAAAAAGGCAACCTTCTAGCTCAGGAAAAACTAGGCTTTAGTTGGAAAAAATAAATCAATTAATAATTTCTTGCCCACAAAGGCAACTTAAGGTTGAAAAAAAATAATATGCTGTGAATAAGGAGAATGAATGGTGACCAAAAATGAGAGAAAAAAAACCTCAGATTAAAACAGCGTCAGGAAACAAAACAGCAAAAATACTAATATTATAACAGAAAGCACAATTTCTTTGCAGCCTGAAGGAAAAAAAATTAATAACTACAGTGAATAAACTAAATGTGCAAGTAAATTATTTTTAAATTAAAAAGAACAAAAAATTTAAAAGCACAAATACCACACTTCAATTCTATAAATCTCTCTGGCAGCAGTAGAATACTTTCAGGATTAATTTATGCTATGGCTTTTGCATGTGAAACCTCTTGCAACCAACTTGCTCTTCACCTGATACACTAGTTCCCCACTAACACTCATTTATAGCACAGATATCGATGTCAGATTGTACAAATATTCTAAGAGTTTGAACACATCATAAATTAAGCAAAGCAAATGACTACAAATAGTGTTATGCTATCCCTTGCAATAGACTGCCATTATTACTCAAAGTCAACAATGGCAAATAAAATGTCACACTTTAGATTCTAATTTCACTTTATTTTAATTGCTGCAGGCTAAAAGAGCTCTGAAAAACCAATCTGGAAAACAGGTGGGAAGGTACATTGCAGCTAAAACATACTGGGAAGTCTGCACTTCCCTCCCTTTGTCCTGAGCTGGAAAACTCCAATTCTCAGGCATAAGCAACATCAGCCTCAAAGGAATTTTAAATTACTCCAGATGCCAGGTCCCAAGGTGATGAAGCAGCAAAAAGAAGACACCAGAGAATTCCAAGGCAGTCATCCTATGTCTCCTTTATTCTACTAACCCTAAGACTAAACAAGAGTCAGTTTATATTTGGCTGATCTTTCCCTGGCCAGTTTCACCAGACACAAGGAAATATCTGGTGGTGCCTTTACACAAGTTACTTTGCCACCTTCCCAGTCATCACCATCACACCTTGGTCTGTATCTCCTACTATCTTCATGAAAGCAGAAAAAAAAGTTCAATTATGTTTTAGGTATCAGCTTTTTAAGGCAAGGGAGAGAGGAGGGGAAGGTGGAAACTGTTTTCACATTAGGACACTAAAATTCAGGTCAATAATCAGTGAAGTAGGCATTAAATGTGACAGATTTTTAAACAAGCTTAAGGAAACTCTTCACATACATTTTCTGCCTATTTCAGAGCTCTCTGTATTAGAGTTCCTTTACTCCACAGCAGCTCGTGCTGTGTGATCTCCTGGGGAATCATTCAACACCCTTAAAAAGGCTGATAAAAGCTAAAGCTGCAAAATAAGCTGCAAATTTGTTTTATGGACTAATATCCTTTTGAGAATAAATAAAATACATTCTCTCTTGGAAACAACTATACTGTAGTTTGCTCTCTTTTACAGTCAAGAGAAAAGGACAACTTTTTCAAAAGTCTTTTCATCTATAGACAGTGCATCCAAATCCCCCTTTAAATAGAAGTTTTCTATAGAGTATTTTAACTAAAAACCCAGTTTAGTTACAAAAGAGAAAAAAAAGGAATTATTTGCTCAGTAAGATAGTATTTTATTTTTATTTTATAATTTCATTACATGCTAACTATTTAGTAGGGGGAGATGTTAACAAAAGTTTCTTGACAGACAAACAGAGCAAGACAAGCTTCTCTTACTGTTCCTGTAGATTATTGCACCTCTTATGAATAAAGTTCTCCTGATTAGTCTAGTTTTGATTATCATTCACACATGACAATCAAACTCAATACCCACAGTCACAGTGATAGCTCCCAGCCTGGCAGGGTGGGGCTGCTCCTTTCTGCTTCTTGCATTTTTCTTCTAGGAAAAATATAGGCTCCCTACTGTTCACCTGTACTGAATGAGACTCCTAATCCTGCAAGTAACAGCAGATATTTCACCATATTCTGCTCCATGGGATTACACATTATTTCTGTGTAATCACATGCATCATGTTCTTAAAGTGCAAAAATTAGAACTGGATTTGTTGTTAGACATAGTTCATGCTTTTCAGTCAGGATTAAGGTTTCAGTCAATTAAGAACTTAAAGAAAAAGAAACACCCAATTCTTTTAGAAGATAAGTAACTTTTAATCATGTGAGAAATATTTGCAGTATTCTTGCCAAATGCTACTTTTTCAAGGTACTCCAAGTCAAGCATATTTGAGTTTTATTAAAACAGAATTGTATATAATCAAGGAAAACAGACTTTTAAAACATGGAAAGAGAAATGTCATGCCAAGATGAATTGTGATATTGATTTTCTGAGGATAAATGGTTTTTGTAATATTAATATAGAGAAACCTTTATTACATTGACTCTCTAGGTGCAGTTAGAGCCTCTCCAGCAATCTGTTTAAAATCTTCATTTTTCATCCTTATGGGAAAACCTCACTTGCTAAATGGATTTCATAAACAGTAATCTGTCAACATATATATATAAATGGATAAACAATCTGTGATGTTCATTGACCAGTTCATTACAGTAAACAATACGGAGGTAAAGCATTTCAAATATGTACAGATGCTCACAACCATTACGGATCTGCTCAGACTGCTGCATTCAGTATTTCTAATTTGTTAATTGCCAAGAAATTTTTCCTGCTTCATAACCCGGAAATGCATTAAAGAATATGGAGCTCCTGTTTTATCTTGAAAACGCCACAAAATAAATCAGCTCACATATACATTCAGATTGGGAGAACTTTAAAGCCTCACAATCTCTGTGTATCACAGCTTCTGCTTCTTTTGTGCTGCTGTGCAAAGACAGATATGTCTTTGCCACTACAGATAGCTCGCATCCTTTTCTGTCCTTAAAAGACACTTGGAGCAAGGATGGCTTAAATGGCCTGGCAACTTTATGGAGAAAGAAAAAGCATATTACTCTTTTTATGAAGATATGGACAGTTAAAGAAATGGAATAAAATGGATTAACAAATAAAGACCTGCATTATCATTTTCAGTGGATAAAAGTATCTGCCTGAGGAACAGAGGTACATCACCCAAGAAGACAACAATGAAAAGGGAGCCAAGAAAATGCAACCTATGTTAATTGTGTTAATGTATAACCAGAGCAGTCTTCAATACTGCCATGAGGATTAACTATTATTAAGGCATTAAAGCCAACTCAGATTCAAATTTCAGAACTCTAAAAACTTTCTATCTTTACAACAAGGTTTGGATCTAGATAATTTATATTTCCACATTTTGAATTTCAAAAGACAGGTTAAAATGCAGGTATTTGAAAGCCAATATCTAGCTCAGAAAAGCTATTGCTTAGCAAGAATGTGCTAAAACTGAGGGGAGAGCAGAGAATCTATTCCAAGTAACTAAAAAAGAAAAAGGCATCATTATTAATACGGAAAATATATTTCAAAGGGAACTTTAACATTACACAGACTTTATTTCTCACCATTAGAAATGACAGGAAGTAAAAATAGGAAGTCCTTATTCCTACAGATTACTTTATGGCTATTACCAGAAACCTCTGTGACCCAAAACAGTAAAAAATAATTTTAAAAAATCTCCTAATGAGTGACAGTAACATAAAAGTTAAAGTGAAAAATCTGCAGAATTATATCAAATATATGCAGGATGACACTGCTAATCACTGCCTAAAAGCATGTCTACCCCAAACTAGCTAGAGGAGAGGAGCAGAGAGGGAGGATCATTGTACAGATTTTGCTTTTGCCTGTCGTATGTGGGTTCGGTTTTTTAAAAGGCAAACATACCAAATATAACAAAACAGTTTAACACCATCAGTCTGCATGAGAAGATAATAGCATAAGAGCTGTGAAATCTTTCTGGACAATATTTTAAAAAGAAATTGAGATTGTGAGGACTAGGCAAGAAAGATGATCCTGGAAAAAAAAACAGAGCAACAGTAGAAGTAACAGTGCACTGTACAGATATGTTTTCCCCTTATAATCCAGGGAATCCATATAATTTCAATGTACCTAAAGACCGCAGGCTACATTAGAAACACAATTTACCCTGTGGCACATGACAAAATGTTGAAAAAGAATACACCCCTTCAGAAAAACAAATTTCTAAGAGTAAAGGTGCAGTGAATATTTGTACTGCTGTTACCAAAAGAAATTTGGGAAGTCAGGGATATCTGTGGTTTCCCCTTTCCCTCCCCACCATTCCCCACTAAATCTTCCTGAAATCTTCAATAGCATTCAGTAGCTGTAAGAATGGCAAATTACCCGCATTTTAATAGTCCGTGTTTAACACCTCAGAAAACAACACGTCTTACTGAAGATGCAGAGAAAACATAGGGAAACAATTAACAAATTGCTATAACTTAGCCTTATACACCTTTCATGCTGTTACAACTTAAATCCATGGCAAAATTTCTATTTTGTTCAGCTCAAGGGAGCACAGAGGATTGTGTAATTTTTCTCATGTAAATCAGACTGCACACATGAACTCATAGAAGGATTAACGTAACTAGAACACTTCTTTCCATTGTCACCAAACCCTCGACTGAGACATGAGGAAAAATGTAACAAGGAGGTTATAAGTGACCTGTAAAAAAAGAAACACTCACCTCCCCGTGACAGAGTCAAATCCAAAATACAGTTCTTTGCAACGTTCGCATGTCTGTCCCGTCACGGAGGCATCTTGGCAACTACATTGGCCAGTGAGTTTATCACAGATCTGATTCACAGAACCAGCTATGTGGCACAGGCATGGCAGACAGCCAGTCATGCTGGATGGAGAAAAATAAAAACCTGCAAAAGAAATGGATTTTCAGAATATCTCTTATTTCTCTTCAGACTTGTAGCCAGAGCAAATGCAAAACAGGGAGAGTACATTAACATGTCTGTGGGGAAAGTAAAGATCCAAGGACGTGAGAAATACTCATGAATGCACCACAAGCAGTAGAAACAAAAAATAAGACACAGAGAGGAAACATTTGTCCGTTCTAGTCTGAGATCTCAGCTCTGAAAATGGCCAGCTGCAAACCAAAAGAAATGCACTTATCTTAAGATTGTTTCTTTATTTTTCTCAACCAGTGGTTAACTTAATCCTTGAAACAAGATAATGTTTCTTTGAAAAAACTACATTTGAGGAGCATTTCTAGGTTCTTATTTATATTTTACTCCTTTTTAACATAAAGCTTGTAACCTACACAAATTATTTCACAAAAACTAATGAAAGAAAGTTACTGATCTGGTATTAAAAAGCTTTGATCCTGAATCCTGTGCTGTTACTGTATTATTTCCAGTTGTGAATTTGAGCACTCATTCCACTTTCCCCACAGTGTACTTGTTATGCTTCCGCTATGTTATCTTTCATCCTATTGCCCTCACAAGCAATCTCTATTTATGTTGATATTTATCTGTGACGGATAAATACAGTTAGATACAGTTTATATAGCTCTAATCTGGTCATTCAAGAATTTACCCATTATTCACTTCACCAGAAGTTCCTAACAACGAGCTTTTACACACATTCTCTTAATGATGCTGTTCCACTTGCATAACCTATTTCACTATGTATGAACTTATTTCATTCTTAATAATTTCTTTCTGATCAGAAGACAATTCAAATAACGGCACACTAGTAAAAATATAATTACTTAAGTTTCTAAACATTTTCTATTTTTACCTGATTATTAATATACATCTGTTGGGGTTTTTTTCCACACAAGTTATTCTTCTCTTTGTTTTTCCCCCTCTCTCCTTAGAGTGGTACAGTTTCTTAAAAATGTAGCAATGCATAAGAGCGCTGCAAATGATCCTGATTCCACAGTATTAAAAGACACCAGACAACAAGAAAGACCTTTCTTGGAACATGAATCCTAAAATAGGCCCATTGATATGAGTTTCCATCTCCCTTAGCTGGTTGCTATAGTTATTATTGTACAACTTCAATAGAAAAATTTCAGCTGCTACTGAGATATGCAGCATTTGCACAGACTTCTCAGACACTTGCCCTCTCTCCAGATCAAGTTCAATCAGTAGTTTCTTAGTCATGTTCTCAGCTACTGAATATTTTTTGCTGTCCAATAACTTCCCGATGTCCTGCTTTATAATAAGGAGCCCAAAATTATATTGTAACATGTCATATTGCTCAAGGCCTTATTATTTGTCTTACAAGAGATAGCTCTATATATACACCCCTAGGGTGGTATTCTCTGTCTTCACAGCAGTGCTGCACTGTGAGCTCATATCCAAATAGCAGAGGAACTAAACAAATTGAAAACATTAGAATTTTACTGCTCAAATCTTTGTTCAAGTTTAGCCTCTGGTCCTCAGTGAGATAAATCTCAAGTGGACAGTGAAGTGATATAAGTCTCCTGTTAACATACATTCGCATCATAAAAAACCACGCTGTTGGCACTTTATTCCAGAGAGGCCCCGAACTGAGGCAGCACAGAGAGCAAATAGCCTGAAGTTATTAGTGAGGCAGCATGTATTATCTCCTGCTGCACTTCTGTGCACTCTGCAGTGCCCATCCTGTGCATAAATAGAGGAGACCATTTCCCAGCAATGTCACTCCTGAGCACAATGAACGACTCCACTCTAAGAACCTAACAGGAAATTTGGAAACAAGTTTAAGCCTTGGACTCAAGCAGAAGGTCAAAGCACTTCTTCAGGACCCACTTTATAGTTGCAGCAAATGATAAGCACTCAGGCTAAACCAGATCCTTGTCCATCTGAAATCTTGCATAGAACTACTATTCTATGATTCTTTTGTATAAAATAACATGTAAGAGAAATCTATAATGGGAAAATAAGCACATCTCCAGAAAATAATTTCATTTTCCCTGAGCAGGATTAATTATTACAGCATATACTGCTTTTATCATAGCAGTGAAATTACCAATTATAATATTAGTGTTAAACATCCTGGCTCTCCTACAGCCACACTGCCTAAACCACTGTAGAGCGGTGAAGGATTTGGTAGGATATTTTTTATTATAATATTTTAGAAACACTCTAAAAGTTTCTGGATACTACCATAATGACTTTTTTTCCCCCCAAAAGTAGCAGGTAAAGGCAAAACATTTTTAAAAGTGAGGGATAGGAAAATGTGAAAAATTTCTTCCCCCAACTAATTTTTAAGTAAATTACCATGATCAAATGTAGAGGAAAAAGAAGAAACACGAGATTATAAATTCATGCTGTTTGTTATAATCATTATTATTTATTTTCACCATCTAGAATTTGACTCCACCTAGGAAAGAGTAACAACTTAATGCAAGCTTAATTTACAGCAAGGTTATAAGGGCTCATAAAAGTTGCTTTATTAAGGATCCACTGTTGTATAATAGAGCCAATTTCCAATTTTAAGACAGCCACCGCAAATCTCTCTGAGATCTACATATGTAACTAGTATTATGCTTATTCTTTTTCAGATTTTTTCCAATTCAACCATAACTGATCACATTTGTCAATCAAACACATTTTTCAAAAGGAAGAATGAAAGTCATAACAAAGTATTCAGCTTCTTTTTTTTAATCATCCTCTTAGCTTTTCTCCTACTGTATAGAGAAGGAACATATGACCAATTCCTTAGCACTTTTACATGCTTACCATCTATGACAGTAATGCTCATTTCTTAACCACAGGCTGGGCTTCATTGCTGCTTGTGACACAGCAGCAATGTTGTCACAAGATAATTTACATTCTTCTGTGCCAGAGAGGTGGCATGTGCACAAACCCTCAGCACTGGTGCCCAGACACACATCCTACACATTACTTTACATCTTTTCCATACTATGTAGCATTCTATGCAAACCTGTGGTTATGGAGTAAAGAACTTACAAAACAAAACGTCTTTTTTACAGTTTTGTTGCTCTCGTAACAAGAACCAAGATTTGTGTGGCACAAATCCCAGTCAGCAATACAGTTCCAGAATGAGGCAGAGACAAAATGCTCACAATGAGTTGGAGATTGAAGAGAACTTGTGTTTCAACCACTGCAGCCTAGGACATCTCAAAAGCAAGTTTCTGTACAACATAAAACTGCTCTTTCATTTTGTTCCATGCTAGAATCAAGTGTTCCCCTCTTTGCATACACCAATAGTTTAAAGAAAAAAATAAATGTGTACTAACCTACCAAAATGTTACTTGAATGAAAACAAACTGAAAAACAGGAGGTCATGGATACACCCTAACAGATGAAACACAGGGCTGAATCTGCCAAAAAGAGCTTTAAGAAAAACAATCTCCTTATAAAGCAATTCCCAAAAGAGACAACCAGTTTGACCTTTTCTCAAATGGCAACTCTTCCTGCATTAAGATTTTGGTAACTTTTGGAAACTTGTTTTATCATTATTTTATCAACACACATAAAGATATGCTACGTGGGGACGTTATTTTAAATGCTACTTAACGTGTATCATAGACTTGAAATGCCCCAATAGACTCAGAAATCCTCACTATGTTTTCAGGGCTGCGAGTATTAAATCATTTGCGTATGCTTTAATTAGGCTGTGCTGGCTACATATACACTTGGAGTACATTTTCACATATATTTGGAGTACCTTTTCTTATCTTTGACCCAAGACAAAGCCATGAGACACGTTTACAGTACTTAAAATCAATTAAAATCCTCTACATTTATATATGAGAGACTTTTTATGCCTTTCCCTATTTTGAAGAAAAGTCTCTTTTTGGCACATACTAACAAAGAATTGTTATACAGAAGTTAGAAATATTAAACATCTAAATGAGCTCTCACTAAAACAGTGAAAATAGCACAATTCACTGTGCTTTCCTAAGAGCAATACAAATATCTTTTACAAAGATAAGAATTTACCCTTTCACCCACACCAGAGAGCTCAGTGCTCAGCACATACATGCTTACAGCTATTAGTTAGAAAATTTTAAAATAATACTTACACAAATACATTTTTTTACTTATTTCTCTTTTTGCCAGGAACTATTGTGGGACTATTCCTCTGAGTGCCATGTAAGCTTTTCTACAAACCAGCCTGTTCACACTATCAATTAAACCTTTTTAAACCATTTAGTTCTGCATAAACCCTGGCCTTTCTTTTCCAAGGACAAGGGCGGTCACTGACTTGGGGAGCCTTGACATCACTCCTCTGCCGATCTCTGATTAAGTGGCTGCTATAGAGGGTTAGCAGGTCAAATAGCACTGGAGGAGAAACTAATAAAAACAGAATGCTGCCTTATTTATTAGTATATGTACCTAAAATAATTTAAATGAAAGCATTTTAAAAAAATACTTAATGGAGGTTAAGCAGCTTTTTTAACCTCTGTTAAAATTATTGAATGGCATATTAAAACCAATGGAGCTATAATGTACCTTTTAATGTGACCTGCTACTTGAATAAATTGCATATGTATTTAACTTGAACTAAATCTATCTGCTTAACATTATGATGGAGGGTAGTTTAACATTACCTATAGTTTCACTTTACCCACCTACTGTTTAAAACAAAAACATTGAAATATAACTACAGAGCTCCCCACTTACAATGAACTTTTAAACTCTTTTTACAAATATGGCACAAAATCTTGAACAAATATGTGGCAAACACAAATATCACCTACTTGAAGAGCCAAACTGCAAGCAGTCCTTGCATAAGGCAGCACAACTCCAACACAGAAAGGCAGGTGAATGCTTTCTAAGTGGCATGTTTGTCAGCCTCATAAAAGTTTAAGTAACCATCTCTGTGCCTCCTGCCATCCTCAGCTTTATGCATGAAGTGCCCTTCCTGAAGAGCATGCACTCTGCCTTCCAAATCCACATTTTTCATTGTGAGGATAGCTGCTGTTCATTATGCCAATTTACCTCCTATTCAGGGATTGGGACAAGATTATTTGCATATTTTCTTAATATCTAGAAGTAGCCTAACCTTATTTTAGATGTGTTGAAACTGCAGTAGTAATACTAATTATACAACATCTGGAAATAGAGTAAATATTTGATGGTGATTAGGAAAATAACGCTTCCTTCTCATTCACACAGTTAGGAAGAAACGGAAAAATAATTAGATGTCAGAGACACGTCAGACATTAAGCTGTCTAAACACATATTAAAAACTGCAGGAAATTATAACAAACAAAGCAAAACCTACTACTTCAAATCGATTGTCTTCCAATCTCCTTACCTGGTTTACACTCATCACACCTCCTCCCCTGGCGCTGAGGCAGACAGACACACTGCCCAGAAACGTGGTCACAAGCTGTTCCTGCCAACGTGCCCAGAGCATCGCAGTCGCAGGGCTGGCAGCCGCGGGCATTGCTCACGCTGAGGTTGTACGTCTGCAGCAGGCACTGGCTGCACCGAAGGCCGGTCACACCAGCTTTGCAAGGACATTGTCCTGTCGATTTGTCACAAAGCAGAGAGCCATTTAGTGTCCCTGCCTTCTCGCAGTTACATGGCAGACAAATGAAGGAGTGACCTTTCTGCACTCTGTGGTACCCATCCAGGCACTCGTCGCAGCGCCTTCCCCCGATATTTGGTTTACACGCGCACTGCCCCGTCCGTGCGTCGCACATGGTTCCTGAAATCGACCCTGCAGCGTCACATTCACAAGCCTTACAACCAGCTACATCCAGCCCATAAAAGTTGTCCATGCAGGTGTCACAGAGAAGCCCTTTCACTCGTTCTTTACAATTGCACTGCCCGGATACAGGGTTGCAGAATTGGCTCACTGAGCCATGGCTGTTGCACCAACAAGGCTCACATCCATCTTCATTAGAATATCTGAGAGCTTTAAATCCAAAATTGCAACTATCACACCTCAGACCTAGAAAGAGAAAAGGAATTTAAAAAAAACACCCAGATCTTAAAAGCTATTGATATAATTTTTAAAAAGGGTAAGTATACTACACACAAAATTAGAAGAAAGGGAGGACTGATATTCTTCACCAGCATAATTAACAGGAGTGATGAGGCTACAGAAATCAATCGAATAACTGTGGAATTCCAAAAATCTGTTTACTTTTCCAATTTGTTTCAGAAGCAAACACTTCTGCCAGTTCTGCTGGCCTCACAATACAATTTAAGATACTTTGCAAGAGATTCTTTGTAACATTTCTAAGACAAAGCAGAATTAATCTCTTTGTCCCTCAGAACAGCACCTGTTGCACAATCAATGCCTATGTGAACTCTTCACCCTGTACCGTAGAAATGCAATACGCAGAGAATTGCACTGGGCTCACAATCCGTTCTGATAATAGATTTATAGATTACATTAAAAACATTAAATATACACTAGGACAGCACAAGTTAGACTAACTATAACAAATTATTTGCTTAACACCATACTTCAGTTTTATCATTGATTGCATTTATGTTAGTCTTTATTTTTAGCCCATAGTGAAAGCAGAAAATGTTTTCCATAATCCAAAATGAAATATTTTTATCTAAACGTATGATTTAGTTAACTCCTACAGTACATTAAAATATAAACCGTTTTCTTCATGCTTCATCCTGTAGTTTTATTAGCTTTGTTTTCAAAGTCAATGCTTGCTTTATCCTGCCCCAAGGGATGGCATTTATATGTTAGTTTATAAAATGTACATTACAAGAAAGCAAACTAGATTATTATACGAAAAATGCAAATTCAGTTATGTATTTTTCCCTTGCAGTGGGAAAATCCTTCACCATGAAGCTATGACTTAATTGTTTCATATAGGAAAATATAAATACAATCTTCTAGCAAAATATTGTCATCATTTAAAAAAAATACAAAAATACATCTAGCAACTTACATGTAGAAAAATAAAACTAAAAATGGTAGGGAATACATTATATATATGGATAAAAACTCAAAAACTCCAACAGAAGGCGAGTTCCCTTAACAGTGATGAATGACTCACCTAAGGCATATCATTTAATTTCAATAAGGAAAATAAAAAAGGACCACTATTGCTGCAAATTTTAAAAATAACTGTATTGTTAACAAGAATTATGACTCATTTTGAACTATTAAAATTGGTCTACATGGATTCATATCATATCAGTTTTAAAAATATGCGCAGTGCTTATTTGAATATGCCATACATATTCCTGACAGGTAATCTATTCCTAACGATACTGAGGAAGGCCTACAGGGCATCACATTCAATGTTAACAAGTACAGGGGAGTTAGCATGCTTGGCATTTAATTCACATTCTTCTACCTTTTTATTCTAGATGAATGACCTACTTTAATAAAATTATTGGTGCTAATGTATTTTACTGGTGATAGAATCATTAATAAGATTTAACAGTTGTGTTAACTCTAACAGTTCATGTTTCATAACATTGCAGTCCATAGTTGCATTTTTCTGTTAATGTGTTTGTTTAAATAGATACAATGGCAACAGACAGATTGCTCTAAAAACCAATTTAGAAATCCAAAGAGGAAAGTTCCTTGGTAGAGTTTGCTGCACACTTTTCAATATATGGAAGCTTATTTACAATTGGTTTGGAAAACAAAAAAGGAGAATCTAGTCTGGAAAGAATTAGGTCTTTGTCCTGCAAACAAACAAATACAAACACTTGCATAACTACAGCCCCCCATCATAGCTATAGATAAGTACAGAAAGAATAGACCCACACTTGTTTCTTTTTAACAACCATCTCAGTGAAAATAAAAACAATTCTTAATATTTTCATCAAGGGGAAAAAATGTTATATGTAGATAACCAAATATGCGAGAACCAGATTGCGCATTTCTTGTCTGCCAAACTGTCACTGAATTAAGTGTTTTCACAGGTTCAAACATAAAATGTGGGCAAAGAATATATAATTAGGAATGCTCTGAAGTCCTTTTTCTTGAAGTTAGAAAAAGGGTTTAAGATGCACAGAGGTTTTCTACTCTTAGCATCCTTTTCCATTGTACGAAAAACACAGCATTCCACAGGAAAAAGGACTGAAACTGTTCAGGCTTCAATCTGTTTTAGTGCTACTTTCATTATCCGTTGTTATTCCACATTTTCTTCTTTCTTCCCATTTCAAAAAGCAACAAAGACAACATTACAAATGAGTCAACATTCACAAGTGGGGGTATATATCATATCAAATACATTAACATGTACTTGAACATTATTAATGCAACCCAGAACCTGGTTAGGGTGAAGAAAAAATAGATTACTAATTCTGTTAATAACAAAGCAGAAGAGGAATTTTTCTTTTTGAGACAAATGTATAGTCTGAGACATGTACAGTTACCATGCAAGGCTCACTTTATCAGGAAATTCTCCTTGCATAATATTCCCATACATCAACATTTCAAAGTGTATTATATATACTGTGTATTTTGGGCACTTGATAAATTTTGTCCTTATGTGGCTGTGGCTCCCCTCAAATATGCTGGAAGTAATAAATTGCTATAATCAAATCTAATTTCTGAAAAATACCTGTGGGAGTAACAAACAAAAAAGCACGTCTTGTAAAAAAAATGATAAATAACATGGAAGGTAGCAGTTTATTATAATCAGCTTGGCATTGAATTACAAAATTAAAATTATGTGGCCCTTGATAACTAACCCTAGCTATGTACATGATCTGTGGAATTATGTTGACTTATTTTGCATTTCATAGGAACAGTTCAAAGAAATATAATAGAAAAAAATTGATAGATTTATCACAAAGGACCCTGTAGCACAGAATATTTTGAGAAAAAAATCCATTTATTTTGGTCTATTAAGAAAACTAGCATGGAAACGATTTGCTTAGAACTCATTAAGTACAAAACACGTTGAAAAAGTGCTAATTTCCTAAAAGAAACATCTACGCAGTAAGCAAATTACATTATTTCTGTGACTTATTAATATGGAGCTATGTAAGCTAACATAGCTATGCCATAAAGAAACTTCTAAAGGGTTGATTAAACTAAGCTTCAAGCTGTAGTTTGATAGAATTATTAAATTAATAATTTTTCAACAGTTAATTTCATTCATTTTTGCAATCTGCCTTCAGCAAAGAAGCTATCTATACCTTTCATTTAGAAACCAAGTGTGTTTTATTTCCAGAGAAAACAAGAAAAATGGTTCTGAACTCTTGCATTACACGTACCAATAACATTTGCTTTGCACTTGCACTGTCCTGAATTTTGGTGACAGGTAATATCTCCATTGACTGTCCCAGAGGTATTACAGTTACAGGGACTGCAGCCATCATGGTTTGACTGTTGCAGATTGTAGAATCCTTCCTGGCACTGATTGCATTGTCTGCCAGACACATGTCTCTTACAATTACACTGGCCTCCAATCTAGAAAGATACAAAATATTATAGAATGATGAACATGTCTATTTTTAGATGATGCATTCATTAGCAACAAGAATGGGAGTATGAGTTCGGAAGGAGAAAATTTTAAATGGAACTGAAAAAAAAAAAAACAAAAAACCTGTGAACATTTTTTTAATTTGTTGAGAGAGAGGAAAAAAAGAGAGATATTGAACAGAGTTTTACTATTCTACTTTTAAATAGAGTTTAAAAGTCCTGTTCTTTCAAAACAGAAGGGAAAAAGGAGTAAACAATGCAGCCGTATTTACCATCTGGACAGAGAACCTGCAAAGAATATTTACAAAATTGCATTGTAGATATGGTGACTTCTATTAAAATCAGTACTTTTTTGAATCACGGTTGCCGTAAAGAACTATCATCTTCAAAGGTCAAGCTTTGCATTTTTGTTCTTCCCATATGCTTATTTATTTTAGTGAAAATGTTAGTTAAATAAGAATGAACCAAAATTGAAGGTTTCCCTTTCTGATTACTCATCCAAGGAACATTCCCTCTCCCTTTACTGAAGGTTGTGATCCAACAGCTCAGCAGCTGAAAGCCTCTCCCGCTTTTCTTGGTTCAGCTGGGATTCAAACCATTCCACTCCAGTGGGGATATGTAAAGGTCCTCATCCTCTTCCTAAATGTGTAGCACTGCTATTCAGAAGGAGCTGACATATCCTCTGTCAGCTGGTTATGTCTGGACCATGATCTGGGAATACGAGTCTCACATCTTGTGCAAGATTAAAGGGCTCCTGAAAAGATACCTCAATTTCAGACCTCTGAAAGCCAGGGAAAAACCCCAATCTCTACATTCATCACTTTCCAATATGGTGGAGAAACCAACCACAGAGAAAGGCCAACAGCACAGGGATAGAGAAACAAAAGCAGAGGTTCATTCACAACATTAATACAATCCCAGGGAGTCAAAGCAACACAGAGATGGGAATTGGCAGAAGGTCTGGGATTCATAATTAAGGCACAAAAACTAGCTTTTCTAACTGAAGTGTTCTGGGAAATGCAGAAATAAAGAAACTGTGTCATAAGGAATTTTCTTTGGGTCAGCGTATTTTTTTTTCAGTCCAAATATTCACAAACATGAAAAAGTACAATAATTCAAAACCAGTATTCATCTATGACACCAACAACTGTAGTTCAATGTACTTTGCCTTTAATTAGCTACTGAAACAAAACTTTCTCTTAACAGTTGCCTTTTTCATCTTTAATCCATGAATCAGGCCAAGCTGCAACAACAGGAAAGACAAAGCAACTGGCAAGTTCCACTTAAATACTATCATCACACCCTCAAATCTAAAGCAAAGTTCTAAGCTTTATTAATACAAAATAGAGTATTTCAATATCTAAGATTAAGTTCTCAGTGCAGGAAATATTGAATAAAAGTTAGAGAAGCATATATTTTTACCCTTTCTTTATAAAGGATTCTGCAGACCATAAAACCTCTTTAATATGACTCCTTGATAGCGATCTATTACTGATGTCTCAGCCTTATTTTTCAGGAAGATGCAGATATTAAAAAGGCAGGACAGCAGCAAGTATGAGAAGAGTAAAAAGACCACAATAGCAGAAAACACAGGAACAAGGATTTTCAAGTTAATTCCCTTTTAGACTGGATTTGATCTAGATATTTAGTGTATTATAAGAGACCCAGTCATGCATCACAGCCATTCATCAGAGAATTCACATGTGAAAAGCAACTCTGAGTTTAATCCTAAATGAAGAAAAATACCCAGTTTAATGCCTAACTGTAAAAGAAACATTTGTGTGCTAGTGATTGCAGTATACACAGGTTATACAATAGCACTCGACTCAGACCCAAGAAAACTTTGAAGTTACTCCAAAGGCTACCACAGGAAGGAAAGCATTACATGCAAAATGTCATCTTCAATTCGTGAAGGAAAGATCAAAATAGGATAGCTAAATAAGAGAGGATAACCGCCACTAAATTTTAAAACTAGAATAAGGAAACACAAAAATGAGCATTTAACAAGCAACATGCCTAAAGTATAAAGGGGAAAAAAAATGTCAGAGACAAAGGAAGACTACCAGAGAATCAGGGCAATAAATAATTAAGTGTTATGATTAGCAGATTCAAAGTGGACACAGGATTTTTTCACTAAAAGAAAAGTGAAGCATCAGTAACAGGCTATCCAGTGAGGATGTGGAATCTCTATTCCCAGGGGTATCAAGATCTATCCAGACAAAATCGTGAGTGACTGGATATAGCACTGACAACAATTCTGCTTTGAGGAGAGCAGATGACCAACTAATGCTTTTGTGATTATGTGTGGCATTCAGGAAACAGAACCACAACAGAGATCGCAAAGGAAGTCTTCCATAGCTCTTCACTATGAAAGAGGTCCTACCTTTCTATATCAGAAATTATTTTTAAGACTGATTTAAAACCAAAGAAGTCAGAAAAAATATATTTCAGCAAAATCTCATCTGTTTAGAAGTCACTAGACATGAGACTAATGTTCTAGATGAAACAAAATAAACATTACTGAAATACTTAATAATTGCTTAAATCAACAGGTGTAAAAGAGGAATAAAATTACTTCAATCTCCTTAAAAGCCCATAAGGAAGTTTCTGAGATCTATATTCTAGTACATTTTTTTGTATTATTATTCTACATTCTATTAGAAATTGAAATGATATATTGGAAGATATTGCTACCTTTTTCCCAAAGGAAAATCATGCCACATTTCTTTAAGTCAGCAACATCTTAATATATCACATACACTGAATCAAATGGATGATCAAAAAGTCAAATTAATTTCTACATCAAGAAGTACAAACTTAATGCCTGGGGAAAACCAACAGTGGCTATAAGTAGACAGCGTTACGTCCAAAATTAGCTATTACCACTCAAGAAAGAAGTTGTTAAAGCTGCTCCATTTCCCCTACAAATCATTTGGAAGCTCTGAAGCAGTTAAAAAGGCAATAGGAATACTGTGATTATCTATAAAAGAACTGAAAATTACACAGGAGATCTCATTCTGTCATAAAAATCTGTTTTGTATCAACATTCTACATAATCTGTGTATCTGGTTACCTCCTCTAAAATAAAAGAGGTCACAGAGTGAGTAGAACAAGCAGAGATACAAATGAAAAGAGACTAAATATTTTACAGTTTGGAAATAAAGGACCAAAATGAAGGGAATACTTGGCTACAAAATCATGAGCATCTTATAGCGTGAATATTTTTTTTTCTCAATTAATAAGATAGAGCACCTAGGAAATTCTAAGAAATTAAACTTAAAGTAATTACTTTCTTAAAAAACTTAGTTTGATTAACTCCATATGTGGACACCAAACATGTGGCTACTCTGATGAAAATCCTGAATTTAGCTCAAGTAGCCTTAAATCCACAAATAACTGAAATCTAGAAAAGCACATCACAGCAGGATGCTTCTGGTGATCAGAGAAGATATTGTGCTAGATTAGTCTCATACAGCAGAGCTGTTCTGATCCTGAAAATCTGGAAAGCCATGGCTGACTGTGAGCAAAGGGCAGGTATTTCCAGATGCCACAAGTGAAACATGTGGATTACTAAGTGCTAAAAGAAGCAAAGAATACCAGGATCTTCAGCATAAGTTTATGTCAAGCTATTGCAAAAAGCAGTAATTTTCATCACATGCACTAGCAGAAAATATACATCCTCAAACTTTATCATAACAAGGTAAAAAATTATGCTTGAAGAATAAATATAACTCTTCAAATGAGGGAGAAATGTCTGGCCAACTAAAAAATTCAAATTTTATGCAGGAACTAGCCAACAAAACCATTTGCAGATCTCCCTGTAAAAATAATATTTGGTCTTAATCTGGGGATAATTTGATTTAAAAATGAGAAATATAGAAAAACAGTGTCTTTACTTTGTCTGTAGACAGAGAAGCACCAAAATAATCTGTGAAATTCTTGGCAATACATACTCATTCAAAAAAGCTGAACAAGCTGATGTTTACAATGCTGCAGAAATAGGTGTACCACAGGTTATAACATCAAAATGGGGAGAACAAACCATTTCAATAACTACATAAAAATCCAAGTGAATTACAAAAGAAAAAGGCTATTTTTGTTATTAGTTCTGTAAATCCAGCTTACTCTGGAAACTATGGTATCATTGAAAATATTGGTAGCAATGAATATCTAAAGATTTTTTTAACCAGAATTTCATCAGTTGTTCACTGGAGATACTACTGAAACTTGCCTTCCTCCTCAGTTCAAATGTTATTTGCCATTTAAAGACAAACATTGCAGATTTCTATAACCAATGCCGGAAACAGAAAAGCAGAAAGCAATCTGTGCTCCCATTACTTATGCCTGAGAAGCCTGGTTCTGACCCAAACAGTTAGCAGGCACAAACAGCCTGTGTATTAACATGACTATCTTGGCACTAAATCACTGATGGAAAATAGCTGTCTGGATTGCTCACTCTGAAAATGAACCTGGCCAAACATTACTACCAAGCAGTGGTGTGTCTGGGGACCTCATAATTACAATTGTTATTTGATACAGAAGATCACTGATGTCGAGTTCACATGTATCCCTTGTGACATTTATAATTTATGTACAAAATACACATTATTCCTTTATCCTTCAGTAAACAGTTAGAAAAGGTATGCCAGCAACGTTCTCCTGCATAAACCACAGCTGCAGACTCATCCTTAATCAGGAATCCAACTACTTAATGTTTCTGAATTTTAGGTATACTGAGCAGTTCACCTACTTTAGACTCTTGTGATACCACTCTTTATAACTGGGGGACCCTTTAACACATTACATCTAGAATGACAAATTCAAAGTGAAGCCTGTTCAGAAACTCTTCTAACGTCCTGTTACTAAACTGATAGATGCACTTAAGAAGAGATTTAAGCACCTAGGACAAAGGGTGACATATTCCAAAGAATTGCCTTAAATGCTCATTAGAGTACAGCAAACCATTTAGCCATAGCACTCACCTAGCAGATATTCATCACATACGTATCATAGTACCAGAAATATCATTTCTGACTATTTAAATTCTTCTTGGGCACATGTATTCTTATATTATAAAATGCAATTTGCTGAGAAAAAAAATTTCCTAAGCCTTTCTGAAAGTTAAAATCAACTCCTTCCCCTCAGATATGCTTGTAATTTCAAATTGCTATTCTTCAGTGTCTGTAAAAGAAGCAACATAGTGTCAAAAACAAAATCAGAAAGCCCAAAACACCTGAAAAAAATAACATTTTATAATCAGCCAAGCCATTACTAAGTTCAATTATTTACTCTCTACCACAGCAGAAGCACCTTCCCTTGACCTACTGCAAGTTTCAGGGCATTGCAAGACTCAGGGGTATATTTAGGAGTGGTATGAAATTCTTTCTGTTCATCCTGCCATCACTAATTTTGCAATTGATTGGTACCAGTCTCAATGTTCTGCCTTTCTGATATAAATGCTAATCATACATTTCTCACTACCTTCTTACTTGATGCAAATCTGGCAAGGACCCCAGCATCCAGTTGTCTGCAGTCTCAGGAAGGGGGAGCATGGGGGTTGAGGACTTTTATTTTCTTTTCCTTTTCTCCAGTTTAGGAAATGAGAACAGTACGGTGTGCTGGCTCACTCACATAGGTTAATGGTCTGACACCAAATACCTGAGAGTATTCTCAGGATGTCGGCTTTGGGAACTGAAAATTGAATAAGCAGCAATAATGAAGTTCCTTTGCACTCCCCTGATATCTCTTCTTGCCATCACGTATGATGACTTTCAAAAGTCAGTAGTTTTCTACTACTTTTGCTCAAAACATAAAATGAGGCATTTACCCTCTGCCCACAACACTCCAAGAGGTGGGAGTGGACCAAATCCCACAAACAAACTCTCACAGAAAACCAGAACTTCCCCATCTGAAATGAAGCTCATTTTCCCTCATTTTAGCAATAAGGTTAAAGGCCTTCCATTAAGGGAAACTCAGGATTCAGAATACAAACAGTGCTTGATAACTTGATTTTTTTATGGACTCCACTATGCATAATATTTTTCATTGACACACTTGCATCCTTTACATTCCTCATTCTCTTTGGTATAGCTGTTGACTGAAATCCCCTTAATTAACTGCTTTAACCTATGTTCTTTCTCTTGCAACACATATTCCATTTATTTATTTGTTGTCAATCACAAACAAGTTGAAATCTGTGTAGATGGATAAATGAAAATGGGAATGTTCATTCTAATTTTAGATGAAAGAATTAACTCAGAAGTGAAAATAGAAATAGAAATACTATTTTCATTTTGTGCCTTTATATATAATTTTTTAAAACCAGTATTTAGGGAGCGTGTAGAAAGGTGAAACCTGAAGTGTGTTCAGATAGTTACTCAGTATCAGTGGAGTCTGCTTCCATGTGACTCTTCAAAGAAAACAGTAACTAACATTCTGTTCATTTTCTTGCCTTAGAGTTTTCTTGTAAGATGAGACAATACAGCTGCCACCTTGACAGAAGAAAATTAAGTCTTTGCAACTCTGAACAATATCCTCTGCAGTAAAATACAGGTTCCTCACAATAACAAGTACATGATACATATTTATTTGGATGTTAAGGGTAAATTTTTAAAAATCAGCAAAAGCTGAGTAAAGAAAGATAACTAAATTCACTGAGACCAGAATGTTGCTTCCAAAGACTAGGTAAGGGCAATACCAGCACTTTCAGGTTAGCCTAAAAACAAATGTCCAGGAAAAGAGTGCTTTTTTCCCTCCAGCATTATACATGACTTACTATAACAGAATCACGAAAGGACTACAAGCTGCCATACCTGATAGAATATGTAAGCATTTGTAGAGCAGTCTGGGTAAAAAGCAGCACAGGAAAATGAGCAAAAGATTTTGGTATGAGGGCCAGAAAACATTAATCTCCAACTAGAGGAAGAATGATACATCAGCAGTATTCTGGTGGAATTCATGTATTAATGCTTGGTGAGAAAGGAGAAAGGCAGCCAATTCTTTCACTCTCCTAAGACTCAAGCACCTCTAATAGTTCATCTGGACTTTCTGATTGTTTCAAATATTTCATGTCAAATGCTCACAAAGACAATGCAACCAATCTTTTCTACAATGACTAAATATCAACCAGCACCGAAGTGGACAAATTTTACCAGGCTGCAGCAATTCTCACTTGTACTCACCAGTCTCAGTGGAAAACCTAAGACTCTGCAAAAATACCTAAGAAACTGCTTCTGGATGCATTGCTACACCACTCTTCTAAAATTCCACCTGTTACTCTAAGCCATAAAGTCACGATAAGTTTTACTATATTAGTTTGCACTTGAAAATACAAAGGAAGTTACACACCGATCTGTAAGTGCACATGATCTTCAGATGGATGAGAAGTGAGAAACTCTGCAAGGGAGAAACTCTACATACCTACATGCATTTCTCACCAAGGGTAGAGTGCAATAGGTAACAGAAGAGGCATAAAGTTTTCATGATCAGTCCAAAGAACTGAGATGGGAGCAACTGTGTTGCAGTCAGCTCTTTGACACATCTTGCAAACTATCACCATGAATAATACTTCATTTGATGAGTGAATATTCTTTCGGCATGATTCAATACATTAGACTATTTTGTGATTCAACGCATTAATTTTGGAACTCTGTACCTCTTGGAACTTAGTGACTAAAGTGGCACTTTGTAAAAAGAAAAAAACGTTGATGATCTGAAGAAAGTGATGAGTTATGCAGTAAAAGTGTATTCTGCCCTATTTTTGGCAAATTTCCTTGAAAATTACCAATGTAATGTGACAATTAATTTTCATGAGTAGGGTCCTTATTCCTTATGATTCCATCTTCCACAGGTCAAATTTGGAAACACTTCCTCCAATGATGCCTTCCTATTTCATGTAATTCATTTCAGCCTTTAGTCCACAGCCTTATTAATCTATTCTTTAAATGCCTCTCAATCATTTCTCCCTGCTTTGCTTCTACTGCAGCAATTGATGCTTTATTGAGCAATACAGTCTCCCCCATTTTTCCCATTTTATCTCCCCGTTCATACTTTCATAGTCAGGCATCATCAATATTCTTGTATATTTAAGTATAAAGCACTGATTTCTGTAAACTATTGTTCCTCTGATTATTAATCACAGTTGAAGCTAATTTAGGTTAACATTTCACCACAAACCCAAATACATAAATTAACATTTGCTTTCTTTCCCTCTGTCTTGAAAAATAGTCCTAACATGATACCTGTGTTTTGCAAGCTTTTTTTTTTCCACTCCTGCGTTACTTTAGAAGACTGAAAATTATAAAATAATTTCTCTTTGTAATTCAGCAGAATACTTTAAAAATGTACTTTGCTAAATTTGCATGTCACAGAGAATGTGTACCAATGCACGAGCCCGGTGAGGCGCACTGAGCTGGGCACGTATCTGTACCTCTATGATGGTAATTGAGGATGAAAATACAATAGGATCCACAAGAGTTCACTGTTAAATAAAATTCAATGACAAGGGACATATGATGAAAAAAGCTAGAGATTACAAATAGAAGTGTTGAAAAAGGAAGAGACAGGAAAAGTGGCAACAAGCTGAAAAAGTTCTATCACATTTACCTGCAGAATAAGTTCTACCTTTAAAATAAATTTCAAAACAATTATTTCTTCCCTATTTTAAACAAAATTTGGATTTTGGCAATAGACAGGACACATGTGAATAGAACACAAACCACAATATATCTTTAGTATATGTTCATGATTTTAATCACTTTTCCTGAGTTTTTTTCCAACAGACATGTTTTAAAAATTATAGATAGATTTATTATTGGACTAGACAGCTTGCATGACAATGAGGTCCATTGGCTTTAAAAGCATAGTTGATGGTGTTCTCTTTTCAGCATCACTTTGTGGGTTTCTTTTATTTTTAATGGACTTTATAAATTAAAAGGAAGATCAATCCTTGTCTTATTATAGAGAAAAGTAGCTTAATTTTAGTTCAATTTCAGGCTCAGCTTATTGCCTGCATTTTCAAAACCATTTAGTAACTTCAAGACAGTACCAATACCTTCAAAAACACTCAAAACCTAGATGTTTTAACATTACTGAGTGCAGAGGTAATATTCAAAAGCTACCATTCATACAGCATCTTTTATTTCTGTTGCTGATCTAGATAAATAACTCTTCAGCAGTACACCTCAAATTCCTCTCTGTTTTCTCGGCTTTCAAATGTCTGACCTGAGTCAATTATGATTTTGAAAAGGCTGAACTTAAGCTTTTTTTTTTTTTTTAATAGACTAGTTACCATCTGAATACACTCTGTAAAATCTTATGGCTGTCTACCCAGCTGACTGAAATATTTTCTCCTTTTTCTCTGTTGAGGGTACTTACATTATCACACAGGAGGCTCTTATTTTTGGTGCCTGTTGCATTACAGTCACAGGGTTTGCAAACATCAACGGCTGAAAGATCTGCACCTGCTTGTCTGTAATGGAAATCCTTGCACAGCTCACAGTTCCTTCCTGCATGAAAGAAAGGTTATGCATTATGGCTTCCAATTCATTAAAATTAGCTGTATAATTCAAAATTAAAGACTATTCCTTTGAGAGAATTCTATAATTTTCAGGACGTCCATTTTAATGCACCTTTCATCTCTACCTGCCAATTTAGTGATCCAGAGCATATGAAACAATGAACCTGTTACAAACTATGTTTTACTCCATTAAACTTCCATCTGTTATATAATACCACACTTACATAAAAGCTGTGCCATGCAAATGCCTATACATTTATTTTTGAAAAATTGAACCTGAAGCTTTTATTTTTTATCTTTACTAGATAAAGCCACAAAACAGAAGAGAATTTTTGAAGTATTCAAATGGACTACCTACACTGAATAAAGAGCAATAAGCAAGAAACTGACATCAGAGCAAAATTTGACAACCTTTTTAGATGTTGTCTCTTAAACTGGTCCAACAAGATTATAT
This sequence comes from Bombycilla garrulus, assembly GCA_013400315.1. Classification (NCBI taxonomy): domain Eukaryota; kingdom Metazoa; phylum Chordata; class Aves; order Passeriformes; family Bombycillidae; genus Bombycilla; species Bombycilla garrulus. The sequence continues at coordinate 838,763 of VXBU01002005.1, forward strand.
TTTCAATTTAAATGCTCTAGCACATGTAATGGGAATAGCCTTGAAAACACGTATTTTAATTTTTTATTTGAATGTGTTTTGCATGAAAGTTTTTATATAAAATTGGATTAAATTTTACAGTATTTTCCCATGGCTTTAGAGTTGACACTACTGTTGTTTCTGCACAATCTGCATAGTTTAAAATTCATATACATGAGAATTTATTGGACTGTCAGCCACTGAGCATTACTAATTTCAGCTGACACACGACTTAGTCAAAAAGGAACTGCAAAATAAACAGTCCGTTCTCTTTGACTTACCAGCTGTGTTGTGCTGACACTTATCACACACTCCGCCACCGCCTCGGTGGTGTTCCTGAGGAAAAGGATCCATGGCTAAGTCATAGTGGCAGCTTTCTGCATGGCCATAACACTGACATGGTTTGCAATTATGGGCATGAACTTGGTCACCTGGACGAAAAGGCTTGTCATTGTACAGTGGCAAACAGCGATCACACTGAAATAAATCAGAATTAAAAGAAAATGCGACATGACTACTTCTCCGCCTCACAAATTTACTATTACAGTCTCTATGTTCATATTTTTTAATATGTCTGTTCCCCAATTTAATTGTTAATAATATTGGGCTTAAACAAAAAGTGAGAAAGCACAAAGGGAAATAACAAACCCAACATTTTAATTATTATTTTAACCTTTTTAAGTCACTTTAAAAACAGAGCAAAACCAAGGAAGGTGGGCAAAAGAAGAAAATTTTAAGAATTTAGATACTCAACACAGGCTAATGTCCTGAAATTCTGATTCACTTAAACCTTTAAAGATGCAAAATGGTGCTTGTTACTTATGTCACAGAAGACATTCACCTAATCCATCCATTTGGATGCATTTTAAACAATGTCTGTTCTTGTAGTTTCTAACATTGTAATAACTGTAGTTTGTACTACTACCATTTGACTGTGTGAGTGAAACAAAAGAAACAAAATATGTTACAATCATAATTTCTGTCTTTCAGAAGGAATTTAAATGCTTCAAAATAAGTTGATTCTGTTAAGTATTTGGGCAACTATTTTCTTTTCTGGGTAATTTCCTTCTTAATCTTGAGAAGCTTACTCATTTATCTTCATGGTTTTTATTCCAAGCATTATTATACATATTTGGGGTTTTTTTAGTGGGTCTTTATCACCTATACACTGAAAAACAGGAAACTGTATTAAATTTTCTAAACTGTTTCACTCACAGCTGGTGCTGGGAAAGCATCATCTGTGTGTAAAAGAAACTGAATTAAAAACCATAAGATAGTCCAAGAATTTCAGACCAGTCACAAATTATATCAAAAGCCACTTGGGAGAGAAAATGAAATCACAATACTATCTATTGAAATTTAGTTTTAATACACTAAATAAAAAGTAAGCAATAATAACTGCATCTTTTTCTAATCTGTTAATAACAAATCCAAACTACACAATATCACCACAGTGAGAGAAAAAAAGGAGTTATCAGGATGAAAATTAGCAGGGTTTCACTTGAGACCTTGAACTCTGGCCTTTGTTTATCAGAACAATCACTACTGTTGGAACCCAGGGGGTTCCTATGGCATCTCAGAATGATCCAAACCCTGTTCAGGAGGCTTTTCAGCCTTGCCAGAGGTGTTGGAGAACCTGGATTGATACTGGGAATGCCTGTGGCTTTGATTTTAATCCATGAGACAAAT
>VXBU01002005.1:840627-894187 GCA_013400315.1 Bombycilla garrulus
CCTTCAACAGCACGGGCCGGAAACCTGGACTTTTCTACATATTGCGGGGTCTCCTGAGGTTAAGGAGATCCCCACATTTGTGGCGTCCCAGGCTGGGCACAAAGACCACCACAACTACCTAATTGTGACTATCTCAGCTGAAGTGCACTAAGGGCAACACCTTGACCATAACTCTTCAAAAGTTACACAGCTCTAGCTTACTCAAGCCCTTCCCTCATTTGTATCCATGTCTCCTCTCTCCCCACATTGAGAAAATTCAGCATTTCACAACACCCAATACCACGAGACAAGAGGGTTCATTCAGGCATGGCACAACCTGGGAAGCACAACAAAGAAACAAGCTACCAGCCAAGCTATCTAGCTCATGCAGCTCCCTCTTCCCAGCATGTCTATGGAAATATGTCCTCCTTGAAAAGAAAACAGTGCAGGAATAGCTACCTGCAGCCCTGAGTTTCCATTTGTGCATGGCCAGCCACACAGCAGCTGAAAGCATTCATCATCTCATTTCAGATTTAATCTTGGATCAGTTACTTATGAACACCTGTGCTTGCACCTATTGTTAAATGACACAAGCACGAAGGAGTACGAGAGAAAAAGATGGCATCCGACTACATAGCAAGGAGCCTCTTTCAAATATTTCTCGTTCTGTGACTTTTAAAACTTTGACAAAACTTTTAAGAATCATTGAATTACTAAATTTGGAAAAGACCTTTAAGATCATCAAGTTCAACTATTAACCCAACACTGACAGGTTCATCAATAAACCATGTCCCTGAAAGCCACATTTACACACTTTTAAAGATTTCCAGGGACAGAGATTCTATCACTTTCCCTGTATAGCCTATTCCAATCCCTGGAAACCCTTTCACTGAAGAAATTTTTCCTAATATCCAGTCTAAACCTTCTGTAGCCCAATTTGAGATTATTTCCTCTTGTTGAATCACTTGTTATCTGGGAGAAGAGATTGACTCCCTGCATCTACAACCTCCATGCCAAAAACCTCAGCAGTTGGCAATGGGTGTGAAACGTTTGTTTTTCTAGCAGTTGTCACACCTGAATGCAATAAAAATAGGCACCAGACCCTCAAATCACCCTGCTGTTTATCACATCTTTATTAGGTTAAGAACTGCATTTAACTTCCAAGACCTCCAGGGCTGAACTTTCACATGTGGTAGCACTATGATGTACATGTTGCCATCTTCAGGTCTTCATTCACCAAATCTAAATTCTGCATTTGTCCAAAGCATAGTAGTTGAGAATTGCAAATCAAGAGATTTGGGGTTTGGTTCTTGGCTATCACATGTAAAATGAATAGGTACATTTCCAAAAAGCTCATGGCAAGGTCTAGCAGTAGATTCACAAAGGATGATAATGCTTAACAAAACCAACATTTCTTTGTAACACCCAAAACCATGCAGATGTCCTTATTCTCAGTTACATCTCAGCCCTTCAGAAAACATCTTAAATATATGGTTTTCTCTATGGCCAGTAACAAGCATGCCTTCTTGATAATATAGTATCTGAACTTCTCACCATCTGTGAAAAGTTTCCTGAGAAAACATCACATGGAGCCAGGTGGCCAAAATACCAAGCCTAACTTGGCCCAACTCATTAGTCTAAAACTATGGTTAAAACCTGATTTCCAATACTGAATTCAAGATTTATTTTTTTTACTAAAATTATGATTAAAAATTTACCATCAAGATTTCTGAAGCGAGAATACTTATGGAAAGATGACCAGTGACTTGAGCCTAAGCTTTTATGTACCAGGTTCATATTTAGGCCCTAAGAATTCTGAGGACAGTACGTCTGAAGAAATTGTCAACAAATATCCAAAGAAATACTTCATACAGCAACAGTAAATACTTTAAAACTTGCAATAAGTCATGATTAACTAGAACCTTCTATTCCAACACTTTTTAAAATCCCGCTGCTTGCCTTTCAGTGGCATTCTTTATAAATATATAAAGTTTGCAGCCCACTCTGAAAGTTCAGTAGTGCACATACACACCTACAATACTTACACATATGCTTCTGCAATACACGTTACCAAAAATACACAATCTAAAAATCTGATGAAGTGACACTGAGGTTAGAATGCCATCTTCTCGGGCATTTTGAAATGCTGACTTGTCTTTGAAAAGCTTCATTATGTATACCATCCATGTTTATTTACATTGCCCTGTAAGTGTTGACTGTAATAGGATAATTCATCATACAAAATCTTTCCTTCCTACGAGATCCTCTTCGGTATCCATCCACTATGCTTTCACTCCATTTTGTTTCCTTAGGCAAATAAATATGGCTTCTAGGGAATATCTAGACCAGAAACCTTTGCCATGCTCTAATGATAATCTTAATTCCCTCATGGCTTTCACCAGCACCCTCACTACAGCATTTGAATACCTACCAAGACTGCATGTGAACTACATCTGTCTCTTGTGAACTCCCCAATGATCAAAGAGCTTTTAAACTTAAAAGCCAGGTTTTACTAGGGGAACAAAAAAACGCCAAATAAACAACACAACCAAAATTAGAACATTAAGTGACTCCAAGGGACCAAGGAAGACAGAACAGAAATGAAAGGTGTCTTATGGGGTTCCATCCCAATGTGCCATGTACCAAAAAGTGCATTTCTTGCTGCCTTACTTGTTTCTGCAAGTGAGAACTCTTTGTTCTTGAGTGTAATGTAGTTAATACTTACAGCTCCTCATGTACTATTTATGATTCATTCCAACATCTAACATGATATAGACTGACCTTTAACTAAGGTTTACACAGATTCTTCTGTAACAATATAAAAAGTCTTATTTATTCAATTCTTGATAAATCAACATATGCCATATCCAGTTTTCAGACCTCAGATGTTTAAAACCATTATGGAAAACTCTGAAGACCTGAAGCCTTGACTGCATCCAGTCGATTTCTCACTTCCATTCATATTTTCTCAAGCATTTATCAGAGTGGCTTTATTTACTTTAAATTTTCTATTATGATTTCTATAATGATTCGTGTACATTTTGCCATTACCTTTCTCTACTAAGTTCTATATGATTGATTTAAAAGAGGCTCTGAGGTTACAGTGTAAGGCTAACCTTGCTTGACTGTCTTGTTCTTTCATGGGCTGTTTCCAGCTCATCATGTGGCAATTTGGGAAATTTCTGAACATACTTTTACTCAAATCTAAAAATTAATCTTTGCATACAAATGGACCCCACTCTCGGTCCTTCAGTTTCCATTTGTAAAAGGAAGAGCTATCTCCCAGGGTTGGATGCAAGGCATTTAGAAAACAATTTGTAAATGAAGAAGCTGAACAATTTCTTCATAAAATGAGAGACAAGTTTAGGATAAATTTTGTCTTTTTTCATAATCTGGATTAATTGTACTTCTGACAAGGACATACTCTACCATTTGTAGAAAGCTTTTCAAGGTTCTCATACAAGATATTGAAAAAGTCCACCTTAAAGCCAAAAACTTTCTTATAACCTCTTAGTTGTGGTGACTTACTGCTAGCACAGAACTGAAGTTGAAAAAAACCGGCTTGGTGATAGTGCTATTTGTTCTCAAAAATATTTTATTTTTCTCTATCAAAAAAGTCACATTTGGAAACTCGCTTCATCAAATGCTTACTTAAACCAAAAAAATAAAGAAATAAAAATAATTATTTTTACCCTTCCTAATTCACTGGAGTGGGAGCCAAAGAAACAGGTGTAAACATATCAGACAGAATTTTATCATTGCCAATGACAGTCAAAAATCAGGATGGATTTTTGATTTGTTTTTGTTAGCCTTACCAAAAAAATAGAAAAATAATCTAAATCTTTAAGCTGTTTGAGTTCCATGTAAATTTTTGATAAAATTCAAAGTAGTCAGTGATATACTTCTACATACTAATTCTATTTTATTACTACTGCTATTTTATTTCATATTTAATAGATACTGACACGGTTATTAAAGAACAAGAAAAATAATTAAACAACATCCTTATTGTACTCTGAATTAGTACAGTCAATTCAAGCACTTCAATTATAGTTACAATGCATATATGCCAAATCAAAGATGTGACACTCAGTGGAACAACCCATTAACATTGACAGGAACTATCTGATAAGGCAGATACATCATTAAAATGTATTCGGTTTGTTTTCACAAGGTAGCATAAGTCTTGCAAGAGTGCTTGGTGAACTTCCAGATCTTATTAAATATTCATAATTAATCCTTACAAAGTAACATTTCACAATGTGTGTTCTAATTAAAGGGACACTGTCAGCTTGAATTTTTTTTTCTAATTTGATCCATCTAAAAATCTTGAAATTTGTTTTCAAGTCCCATTTAGACTGTAGATCCTACACTTCTGCTTAAGAAGTGAAAAACCTTAGATCCTCTATGAAATTTTACAAAGACCTTTCACACAATCGTAAGCACTGTATCAAATGCTCTGAGGTTACTGCTTCTCGCTCTGTTCCAGCAAGCACAGACTGCTTGGGGGTTTTTTGATGTGTGATTAGTCTCCCCTTTGCTACTGCTGTTGCTATTTCACATAACCCCTTCTTAATTTTTAGAAACGCTATTTTCAAGAGGCATAAATGTAGCAAGGAATACAACATGTACTCACAATGGAAATCTAACACTCACTGAGATTGAGGGATTCATTCCTTTGATGTAGCTCATTCTTTCCTAACCTCAACTTCTTTCCCTTTTTTTTTTCTTTTCTTTTGAGATAAATAATTAATCTAGGGAATCTTTCCTTTGAGCAAGTTTTTTTACTCATACATCATGGTTCTGCTTTTGTTAAATCGTATGTGAACAGCTTCCAAGAAAACCACAGGCTGCATGAAATAAGTGAAAAGTGGAACCATTGAGCTCTCCTCTACGTATTTATCTGGAATGCCATGACTTATTTGGTTCTTCCACTGCCAAGAAACATAAAACTGTTAGAATCACAAATTAAAATTTTAACTTTGCAATTACGGTGCTTTGGATTGCATTATGGACCACTTGAACTGTTTTCTTCCAAAAGAAACTAAATTGGAAGCTGAACTCCAGGACTTTGCCTAACGCATTCCACCTGTCCATAGGACCAGACTAAAATTACCATGGATTAGTACTTTCACCCTACAGGACTCTTGCTAGTTGCTACAGCAGGCAGAGACAATCTACATTAAATGCTCACAGTCTAATCTCAGGTTTGCATCTAATATTTGAAAGTGGCATAATCTCTAACAAGAAATCAAATCCCTGAACACAACGCTCCTGATGGTCGGCGGTGGAATGGCTTTCAGTGAGGGTGGAGAGTGGAATACATCTGTTTCCTTCATTCACACAAATCTGCTACAGGAAGTTTCCCTCTGAAAGATGGGCGTACACTAACACACGTGTACACACTCTCTCCCAGGACTGAAATCCCAGTGTTCAGGCTGTTCATAGACAGGCGAAGGTGAGACTCACATTATTTCCTTCTGTGTAGCTTTCCTTGACACACAGACACCTGTATGGGTTCATAGCTGTGTCACAATCATCAGCATGGCCATGGCAATTACACCTGAAAGAACAATAGGTGGTACCAAATTTTAAAACATGAAAATGCATCTGTGCAAATCTATTTTACACACTTACAAAGTCAGTTTTGTGTATTACATAGTCTGGTTCTTTATTAAGAACAAATAAATGTCACCAAAGAGGATGTTCCTAGGGGCAGTAAACTACAAAAGACTACGTCACTCAAGATGTTTTAAAGCATCAATAATTGCTTTTCAAGAAAATAAAAACCAGCATGTAGTAGAGCTACTCTTGCCTTATAAGATATGTAATGAAAACTGTATTTCAGCATGAAGCGTTAATTTTACTATAATTTTATTAAATAAATTACAATTATTCATCAATATTAAAACTTGCGGTGTGGCTCTAGTTTTTCAAGAAATCTTAACCACATCAGGAATAATTTTGAAGTTTAACCCATTTTACCTCAGTTAAAATGTCCATTTCTTACTAAAATAAAATCTGTATAGAGTCTTAATTAATAGTCAATAACCATATCAATCTACCTGAAAGGCTGCTCTTCTGGAGGCATGGCATAGTCTTCCAAACTACAGCTGAAATTATTTTACTGTTACATCATCACCAAGATAAAGCTGTTTTAGTAAACACATTATCATAATACATCTAAATCAATAATCAAAACATATTAATAAATAGAAAATTTTAAAGTAAGCATGACTTCTAACAGGGTGCTTTCTCTCAAAATAAGAGCTACCAAAATAATAATACTTTCAAATCTGCACCATATGCTTCTTGGAAACTATTTCATTGCCAAATTTGCATATTATTTACGGGGCATAATTAGTCCTTTCACAAGACAGCACACTTATCATATACAATAAAGTTGTCAGTCACAGATAATACAACAGTCCTACTGACAGCTACCCAATTTTGAAAGGAAAACTCCAACTAAAACAAAGAATGAGCTCAGCACTGACTGTTAAAATTGCCATGTCTGGGAACCTATAGCTTGGAAGAGTTACTGAAATAAAGCACAAGCCATTATTTCAGCCATAAGCCTTTGCTTAGAGGCATTGGTAATTTCAAGGAAAGGATTACTTTTGACAGATTTGTGTAATAATTACAATTAATCGTAAAATAAAATGTGAGCAAACAGTTTTACAAAACAGCACACCAATCATTTCCAACTTGATACACTACTTCAAACCAAATTCCCTTCTCAATCATACATCTAAAAGCAAAACAAGTTGCTTGAATTTAAGGCAGGTCCTTATATGCTGTGCAGAGCTGTAACAGTCAGAGACAGTGCTGGATGTGGGAGGAGTCACGTAACACTTACCTTCCACTGACTGTAACTTCATTAACTCCATAGTACCTATGCCTAAAATTTACCCAAGGTTCATTAGTGTGATACTGGCCACGGAGATGAATCCTCACTTGTGTAGCTTGTACAAATTCTTGAAGAGATGGAGTATTATAAAAATCATTGTACCCAGGTCGGTGATTTGGTTCCGGGGTAAGAACACTGAAAGTTAGATTACCACGAGAATATGGTGTAAAGCTGTTTAAATAGAGAGGAAAACAAATTAAACTCAAAATATTACATATTTTACAGATTCTAGACCCCAACATACTATTTCTCAGAGAGAGTCTCAACTGTAAATGATGGTTTCATGCTTTCTGGATAAAAATTCTTATGTCAGTGGATTCACAGCCACCAGAATTCAAGAAAGGAAAAACAAATGTCCTCTATATGTCTGTTTTGCCCTAAACTACCATGCTCCTCTCCAGACCCAAAGTTTCCAATTAAAAGTAAAGCCTTTATCAGGCAGCTTCAAAATATGATTCAAGTGTGACTGTAGGGTAATTTGCACACATTTTCAAAAAGTTTAACACATTGTCCTTGAGAAACACAAACTAGGCTTGCACCACATAAGGAAATCATTCAGATGACTAACACAACAATATTAATAATTAATACACTTTTAGTAATATACCTGCTAAACACACATAAAAAATTAGAAACAATTATTATATTTTGAACTCCAGAGTCACGGGACAGTATCATTTGCTCATCTGAGTAAGCAGAGTCAGAAACACATGCCAACTTCCAGCAGGTGAAGTGCAAGACAATTTAATGGAAAGCAGTAAGACTAAGAGTAAAACTGCATATTTAAGCCCAAGAAGGGGAAGGTCAGTCCTGAGAATTCAAGTAAAACTGAGTAAACAAGTAGATAAAAACTACAAATTTGCACAACTTGGTATGAATCATGTCGTGTTGGTCTATGTACTAGGTAGAGTTTAGCCTCTGGAAGAGAAAAGAATGTCTGCTTATTTGCACACCTACATGGGATCATTAAAAATAGGTATCTCACATTATCACTTGGCACCTGACATGCAACATTCAAAAAATGTCACTTCAAAATATGTCAGTTTTTGAAAGATGAGATTTCTAGTTAGGCTAGGTCTGCTGAGTCAAGCTCTTCCATCTTCATGAAGGATCTTTGAATTTCCTGTGCTCCTAATCCAGGTCAGGGCTTCACAAAAATCTTAGTGGAATATATCTGTTTCTCTGGGTGATTATGTCTTCTCTTTCCCTCCACAGAAAAGTAATAAAGTATATATCTTCCATGGCATATAGAACTGTAATGGAAATGTTTAGACAGGTCCAAATGGCAGATAAACACCACCATGTTGGTATGGAAGCATCAGAAGAAGCAGCAGAAAGACTGTAAGGCTGATGGCAACTAGATAAGCAGGTCATCAAGATTTTAGGGCATCTACATGCAGTTTCTCAGGAAACCAGGAAAACAAAAGATATTCTAAAATAAAGATCAGCCAATATTCAGACTAAGCAAAGATTCAAGCCTCTGATAGGGGGATAAAGGACAGTGAACAACTCCTAACTTACATAGGTGGTAGAGGATGGAGAAACAAAAACCTTAATCACTTTTATTTCCTAAAGGACACAAAAAGGAGTCCATTCAGTACTGGCATGTGATCACCAAAACATGAACATCAAGTTATGGTAAGGATTTCAAAACCAAGGTCATTTGTCTACCACATAAACCCAGGGAATACTGGATAGGCCACCAGGACACCGGGGTCTAAATCCTGGACAGACAATCTGGACATGTCTTGGCAGATACAAGTTTGTGGGTATGAGAGAAAGAGAAAGACACAAGTTCTGTTTTACAATAAAATCCTCCAGGGAACTCTGTTACACTGCTGACATAAATCTAGTGCTTTGTTTCAACAGTAACTCCTCTTCAAGCACACAGAATATTCAACAATATATCTCTTATCATTTAAAGCTTTCTGTACATCAGCTGCACCCAAAAACTATTCAGTCATATCACTTGCTATCATCACTTACATTTTAATTGAAGGTGAGAAACTGTGCTGCTTAGAAAACATTTATGGAAACAGTCCATATTTAACTCCTTGGCTCTTTTTAAAAAACATACAAATACATATTTTTGGGCTGAAAGTGGTATTGCATCTCACTTGGGTTATTTATACAAAAACATTTGTCTTATTCAAGATATTTTCCTTCTCCTCTACCCTCTGCTTCAAAGACCAGCAATGAAGCTCAGACTCCTTTGCTGAAAAGTGGTGTAAGTCAAATGACCTTATGCTCTGCTCCTCAGAATTCTGACCTCCTGGAGAACAGACAAAGATGCTGACACTTGAAAAATCTTAGAAATGTAGCAAAAGTGGAGGAAAAAAAAAAAAGCAAAGTGCCCACAGCACCTGGTAATGTATTTTCTCACTGATTTCCAGCCAAGTACTAAACAAGCCCAATACTGACTGGCATCTGAAGTCAGGGAAGAGATAATGCAGTTCAATATATGTAATGGTATAAGTTCAATTATATATATATATGTGTGTGTGTGTGTGTGTACATACAAGTATGTGTGTGTGTGGTAACATAGTAACTATTATATGTTATACTCTATATTTATGAAACATATTTTATAGCTTTAAATTTTCACGTTAGTTGACAGTAAAAGGGCTTGCAATATATTTCTAAGTGGTAATAACCCTTCTTTCCCCTCTTCCCAGTTTTATATTGCTTCTTGCTTAGAAAGATGAGAAAGCTTCAAGATACCATTTTCAACCCATTTCTTACATGTGTTGCATAACACTGGCAGGGTTGAATGACTGGATTTTGTACTTCAGTCTGGTCTCTTTCCTAAGCTTCAGAACAAGTTGCCCTCCCAAAGATCAGAAGGTAGACTTTCACATTCACTAGACAGTTTGGAACAAAGTTATACTAGTACCTTCCTCCACTTATCCTTTCAGTGTTCTGCAATTCTACTGACAGTAGCCATCAAAACTCTAACATACAGCATTTTGAAACTCTGCTTCAAAAATAACAGAGGAATCAAATGACTCACACTCATAATGACTAAAATCTGATTAAAATGACAGAAGACATTTAGGGAACCTTGAGTTGAAAGGTCATGTTTAGGATCCTTTACACATTCAGCAGTCCATAACAAACGAGTATACCAAATTAAAAGATTCTATCTCATTGGGATGTAGCAAAGAATTGTGTCAGGATGTTACCTGTTCAAAATATCTGTATTGTGCAGATAATACCAACTCATACCTATGCATCTGGAGACAGTTGACAGAGTCTGGTTTTTTCAGAGATCCATTGTTCTCCATTTCAAAAATACTGCAATTCCTAGCAAAATATTGCCAGTCTTCCCATTCTAGATCATCTCTTTTTTTCCTTTCAATTTTTATCGCTTCAGGGTGTGGGCTAAAGAACTGCAGTATAATATAGAATACCTAAAGAAGGTAACAAATTTATGGACTGATATTAATGGCTAAGTTATAAAACAATGAGAATTTAAATCTTATTTTTTTTAATGTAACTACACAGTCTGCTTTACCACTCGTAGAGAGAAGCAGCCATATATCACCCCACATATTCCCAACTAAAGCCAAAGTGAACCTTTTTTGTTGAACAAGCTCTTTGATTTCTCAGACACTATCACACAACTACTGAACTATTGCATCAGAATTTCACTTTTTCTCAAAGATTGTTTAAAAATGCACTACAAAGGCAGGTTCTCAATTTGTTACAGCGATGTCATTTTGGTAAAGATGAAAGCTGTAACATTGTGTTGCCAAACATTTACAAGTTGTTTGTCTGACAGCAGGTAATTTTTTTTTAATTATCCGTATTTTTAGCTCAGAATCTCATCAAATACCTGTGTTGTTTCAAAGAGCTCTTCCCTCAGCATACTACTTAAGCAGAAGTGTGTGTATCAAATAAGAAAAAGCCAAGAATTTCACAAACATTAGAAATTACTTTTAACAAAATTACTAATGTTTACATACATATCCAAAGCCTATCATCACATTCTTTCTCTCCTCACCATTAATTTAAAAAATAGGCCAGTAAGTACACACAGAAATCTGGTGAATTCCCTATTGTGAATGCAGCACCACTTCTGATATGTCCCTCTTTCCAAGACATCCTGACATTCTTTAACAGCCTAGTGGAGGGGTAGGAGCAATATGGCCTCTTCAATAACTATGCCTGCTTATCATTTTCTCCTTTCATATTCCTTGGGAGGCCATTCTATCACCTCCAGAACATCCACAAACAGAAACAGCCTCTAATATGTCAATGTGCTTTTGATACACTAAATTTTGTTTGTCTGCAGTCAGTTTTCTACCAGCAGGTATGAAACAAGCACCTTAAGTTTTATTAGAAATTAAAATTAAAGTTGAAATTTACAAAAGTGGAGTTAAAAGACAGCAATCAGTTTCTAAATATTGGTGCTTTCACACAGGATATCTACTCTTGTATATCTACTCTAGATTACTGCTTGTTAAAACACTTCAAAAGAGAATGCCAAGAACCATAATACATTCTGTTGCCTTTTGCACTGTTATACACCAATAAAGGAAACTTTCTTCCTGGTCCTCCACGGATAACATTTTAAAGCATAAGATTTGAACACCCTCAGAATTGCAATGTGATATCTAGAAAAATATTTTCCTCCTTTTGTTTTAATAAATGGCAAACAGCACTTTCCCATTACCTGATACTGTCCATTCTGTAAATCTATTGTGATTGAAACACCACGATCCAGACCTGCAGTATTAGCAAATACAGATGAAATCCAGGTGGTCCCAATGTCATTATCATTGATGTAGGAGAGAGGATGGGCTTCTGCATCCAGCCTCAGCACCCTGTCATTAGTGGTATCATCTGCACCATTCGGGATGCAGTACCTCTGTACCAAAGGGTGTACACGGGGATGACTTCCAGGACAGCGGCACTCAGACTGGGTATGAAGATGAGGGAATTTTCCAGAGAATACTTCCAAAATGTCTCTGTCACAGCATAGAGAACAGTAATTAAAAACATGACAAGAAGAACAAATGTCACTTTGTGCAGCTAGGCTTATAGACTAAACAAAATTCACTTTAGATTATAGTAGAAGCTGTAAACTCTGATTTAAGCCCATAAAAATGGGGCACTCAGCTAAGAGTGACGCCTCCCCCAAGGTCTCTACGTTATCAGTGGTAGCAACAGGCATCTTCAGAAAATATCTGTGAAGAACCACTCTGGAGCTCCCTTCATTGCTCCACATACATGGAGCTCTTCTCTTCAGACACAGGGCACCAAGACAAATGAGCTCTATGGTGGGATGTCTAAAGCTAGATAGGATGAATTCCACCATAGATGTGAGGAGAAAAACTTAAAATTTTATTGTAGCATCATCTCTGACTCCAATCAGCAGTCTGGATCCTGTTCTTAAACATCTCATAGTGTCAATATACTGCCTGTAGCCACAGTAAAGTTCAATGTTTGCACTCAAGTCCTCCCAAAAGACCAGCTTGAACAATACCATATTGTGCCTTAGGAAACCTGGATAGAAATATTTTCACTTTTAACTAATTTTAATAAAAATGCCTACTTTTTAAACTGCAATCAACCTAGTCATATCAAATCATTGAGATACTTCAGTCCCCTCTGACATCAGCAACTGACACAGATATGAAGGTAGGTAGGCAGGTAAGCAAGCACATATATGGATGACATGGACAGTTCTTTATCTGCTCATTGCTGGTATAAAGGAAGGATTTTGTGAGCCTAGAAGAGACTGAATTTTTATATTTAAACCTTGTTATTTCTCCCATTTTCCTACTTTATCCGTAAGAACATAATTCAGTGTGCTTATTAAGCAAATAAATACTTGCTAGCTGACACTACAACTTCCACAGAACCCAGAGTTACAGAACTTTTTACACGTCCATAGCCTTAAATTAATTGGTATGTAGGCAAGCTCAGTTTACCCCAGACAAACATTTTGGACCAAGTTATTTGCAGATATAAAACCAAATCTAGAAAGACATCAGTAAGTCAAAAGCGCCTGTAAAATACCTTAATTTTCAATTGTTAAACTTTATTCATTTCACTGACCTAAACTGCAGTTCAAAAGATTTGACAAGCATTGCTCTGAGAAATACAACCAAGACGATTTTCATAAGACTTGGAATTCAGATTCACATTAATATTTCCAATTCACAGGAGCTCAGTTCATCATAATGTCCTGCAGACAACTGAGCTCTGAGGAAACTGCTCTACATCTTATTGAAAGACTATCATTAAGCAGCCTGAAGGTCTGCAGTCCCGAGTGTCTTTGTGTGCAGCCTCCCCAGCAGCACCACACAGACAAATAGGACCTGACTACTTCTGACCAGCCTGAAATGACTGGATTAATCCAGCATGAGCTGGATAACAAAGGTAACATCTCTTTGTAATGTGCTAGGAAGGGAGGCTGGAGGGCAACAGAAATTGCTGTGGCAACAGTAATTTGGCCTCGGGAACAGAGGAAGTCAAAGCAATTGCCCAGGGCTCTGTGGGCTGAGGTAGGCATTGGTGGCTTATGGTGACAATCTCATCTGGAGAGCAAGGGACAGTGGCACCTCGGGGCAGGTGTGTGTGTGCGTGGGGCGGGGAGCATCAAAAATACCCGACATGGACACCATGGGGAAGTGAAACCAGAGGAAAGCAACAGCTCAGCACAAGGAGCCAATCTTCCAGCCACAAAACCAGCATGCTTATCACCTGGAACGCCTGTCCTCCTGGTCTGCATCCCTGGTATCTGAGTGGCACAGTGTGGACTAGTCTGCTGTGCTCCCTTCCTTGCCCCACAGTTTACACGGAGCTCAGAGGAAGCTTAGCAAGTCTTATCCACCAGGACTAAGCTTATCAGCACACACTATTATGACAGAATTATGATGAGTAGGTAACACCTAGACAGTTTATAAGCATTGAAATCTAGCAACTGGATCTACTCTCTGCAGAATACATACTAAGTCAGCTTGTAGCAAGGACAACAATAACAAGGAGAGCACATATTTATTACAGTGTTTTGTTTCACTACATACACTCTACATACACCAGTATGTACATCAAGCCTATTTAAGCAGTTCAAAAGCAAAACACATTAAGTTGCTGAATTTATTTTAACTGATGATTTTTTAGATTAAAGGTAATCTTTGAAATGAGGCTCAGGAAACTACATCATCATAAGCAATTATCTAAAGAAAACATCTGAAAAGCACTTTGGGAAATAAACATATTGTTATCTACACTTTCTTCTCATCACACTCTTATTTTGCTACAAAAATAAAACTTCTTTACCTGTTTGTAAGTGCCACTGGGTAAAATCGAAAATCTTGCATTCTTCCAACAAATTGCTCTAAACCTAAGGAAATATACTATAAATAATCTATTGAGCAGAAGGCAGCTTTGCACTGCATGAGAACACCTTTAATTCAGCACTCAGAAATCTCTCTTGCACAATTACCCCTCCTGAATGAAACCATCTTGGGCCTGGACAAAACTATAGAGGGCAGTGACTTAATTTTTTTGATAAAAAAGAATGATTTATAATAACTTTATAAGAACATTTTGTACCTATCTCTTTTCTGATTAGAGAGGTGGCACAGGGATTGGCTCATTAGACAGAAGTAATGAGCCAGTCCATGTGCCACCTCTAATTAGAGAAGAGATACAGTAGGTACAACTGTACCTATCAATTTGTACAATAAAGACAAAAAGCATTTTAAAATATTCCTTTCTTTTACACAATTATTAGCTATCCAGCATTCAGAATCAAAACCACAACAAAATGTATTTCCAAATACAAGCTTTAAGAAATAGGGCATAGAATACTTTCTTTCCCAAAGCTACAATAAAGCTGTTTATGTGATATATATATTTAGAAGTTAATTTTAAATTGTACAATTGTGAAGTTAACTTTAAATTGTTCCTGAAGAGAAACAGACAGTGTCCTTACACCTGCGCTCCCAAGAATTAGTGAAAAGCAACAAAACATCTCGCTGTTCTTAAATGATCATGTCATGATATAGTACATATGAAACTCTAGATGCAGATGAAGAGTCAAACTCTCAGGCATTACTAGAAGCTGGAAGATTCTCATTCTGCCATGGTTTACATGAGTATTGATAGAACTGAAGAACACAGACACATGGACACCTTCAGCTGTGCTCCTGACTCTGCAGACAAAGAAGTGTAGTGGCCATGCACAATTCCATTGAAACACTTCCCTATATTTACTTAGAAAACCTACGGGCAGAAATTGGTGGAAGAAGTCACTTTGCATACATGTTTTAGAGAATTCAGGAAAATCTATCTATATGCAGGAATACATAGAAGTTTGGTAGATGATCCTAATTTATTCTATCTTCCAGCCAGTCTTTTGAGAAAGATAACCGAACAATAGGAAATTTCTTCTGCAGTTAGGTATTACTTCTCAGCATATCAACAACTTACAATCACTCATATACTTCTTTTAACCACATCATCCATGTTTTATTTTGACTATTCCAGTGCATTCCACTAAAGTACTACAAGATTTACCTGTGAAGCTTTGTCCAATTTGCAGAGTACCATCAGCATCAGTATCTGCAACTGTTCCCATAAGAGTCCTTGAATCAAAAGGTGTGTTATCATCTTCCCAACCATTCAAGAAGAAACTAATTCGGCTGTGATGCACCTATAGAATCAATGTAAAGGGGCAAACACACACTTTATCATGCAATCAATTTGATTTCTCTACATTTTTTTTTGTCTATCACTGATTAACTGATAACATTACCTCAGGCTATTTGCTGTGTCTCTTTATTTTTGGTGCCTACTGAAAGCAGTTACCTCTTTTTCATTAATAGATCACCACTGTGATGCAGAGAGTATAAAATTTCCACAGGGTTTAAAACAAAGAAGGAACTACACCACAGGGACATGGCAGAGATGGAGGGGAAGAGAGGAAAAGAAGGGTGGGTGTGTATCACAAGGTACAAGGCTGGTTACAGCTCCATCACCACTTGGGGCCATGGGCACATGTTACAGCTGTCACAGCTCTTCTCATACATCACTTCAAACAGGCCTCAAGGGGCTGCACACCATGCTCAGGATAACCAAACACAGGCCTCTAACACCCCTCAAAATGCCTCCCTAACCCCAGCATGCCTCTTTCTACAAGGGCTGAAGGGAATGGTATAGGAACTGCCTACATCTGCTTTACACCCACTGGGTAATTCCCTTTCGTCAAGGGAACCCTTGGCTGGGAATATGCACTCAGCCAGCACCCCAGGGTACTGTTCTCTGCAAGTGCTCCCTTTCCTGCCAATTCATTTTAAATCTGAGTTAACGTTCATACAAATACTTCATGGCATTCTCCCAGCTCCACAAAGTCACAAGATGCTGAGCTTTTACAAAGTTGGATTTGTTTTGATTTGGTTTTTTATTAGAAATGCTTAGATTTAGGTTAGCCAAAATTAGGAAAAATCTAATAATATGGGAGTGTCTTTCAGTCTTACATTATATGAAATTCAATAGGCTTTTTTAAAAAATCCAGGCCCACACAAAATGAAAACCAGAAGTATTGTGGCCATAGTCAAGTTCCCATTAACAAAGTTAATTATAGAAACTAAGATGGACTTACCAAAAACTTTTATTTCAGAAAGTTTATTTGCAAAAATAAATTAAATTACTTGAGTTTTAGCAATGTTTAGCTTGCATAACTTTTTTCACATGAGAACTTGGTAGCTTTAAAATTTTGAAACATCGTTTTGCTGCTGCCAATTTACAGACCATTATTTTAATTTTGCAGATATGGATGCCTGGTGAATCATGTCTATCAAGGCCAATAAAACTAGAGTGCTTTAGCCCATCTTGATAGTCACACCAATCAAAAGAAAAGAAACCTGGAATTATTGCTTCCATAAGAATAATACCTATGTGATAACATGGAAGGTTTACAAGCCAGAATAATTTGTTGTAAAAAAAAGAAAGACAAAACTTATTTACTAGTTAACAAAATACCAGCTTGAAAACCACAATATAAGCACACACAACACTACTGTGACAATAAAATCTTTCAAATTTCAGACCAAGATAAATGGACACAATTATCTGTAAATCTGAGCTCAGATGATCAGCATCAGTGCCTTGGGCAACAAGAGTCTATCAGCATTTTAAGAAAGAAAACATGAAATAAGATGGAGAGGTTTGTTTGGCCTTTGTTTTGGCTTCACACAAGATTGTACAAATGAATTTTTCCTCCTTAAACTGTACTTTCAAACACACATGCATGCTGAACTTTACTGCCATTTCCAGATTCAGTCAATATTTCCCAAATTTAGACAGGAATATTTATTGCCCTTCCACTGATGGAAATTTGAAGGCTATTATCATAATTACTAAGCCTTGAGATTTGTTCAAAAAGTTATTGCATATGAGTTTCACCGCTCAAAATACATCTCTCTATTTTAAATTATCTTTTGTGTTGACACATCAATGACCTAAATACAACATTTTCTTTATTTAATTTTAATTCAAAGCCCTCTAAACATCTGATGCCCTATTTGCAAGAGCCTAAGTATACGTATATATTGTGGTTACATTGCATTTTTTTTTTCTGCATCACATTTTTTACAGCCTGTTACTGTCATTTGGTGTTTGACTGTTATCATCATAAAAGATACAGGCTTTTCTACTTTGTTATTTGTAGCATTATCTCATGTTTTACAACATCTTTGCACAACATGCCTGCACATGAAATATAACTAGTGAAAAGTTCTCAGTGGTATTAATGCATAAAAAAGAATGTGGTTCCATCTCTACTGTCTTTACCCAGCCAAAAGCTGATGAACAGCCAATTTTCCTTTATCACATTAGCACAGCCATGAGGGAAACACATTTGTTCTAGTCAGCTACACTAAAGATACTATTACCAATCTAACATATACATGTTTTATATCAGCAGTATTCTCAGAGTATGAGGGAGCCAACAATATATTAACACTAGCATGACAGTTTATTTAAGAAAAGAAAATTGTCTCTGTAGAGGGACAGAAGTTAGAAATGTATGGCTAAAGCTCAGTGTCACTGGTCTAATAAAGGTAATAATTCTTAAGCTTTCTTTATAGCAGGTAACACTCCTGTGGCAGCTCTGTCATATCATTCAAATAAAAATGTTGCCTTTTACAAGTTTAAGAGTACCTTTATTTTTAGTCAGATATGAAGCATGTTTCTGCTTTCCTGTTTCCACTGTAAAACATTTGTAAGGATATTCAGAAATGGGCATGCTTACCCCCATCAGCTTCTTGAAAACTTACTGTCTCAGGCACAGCTTCACAGGACCTAATTCTGCCTCCCCGTGTGCAAGCAGAGTGCTCATCTTCATGTACCCCATGCTAAAATCAGGGGGTCTGTTTATGACTTAAGAGCGACAGAATTGGGCCCTAACTGACCAGGTATTTTTACTTGTTGAAAATAGGTGACTAATGACAATTTTAAATCTCCCTCCCCCCTCCCCCACCACCAATCTCTTTGTATTAAATAGGATTTAGAATAGTAGGGTTTAATATAGCACATCCCCAAGGTAGCCCTAAGCACTTTACAATGCTGAATTGGATATCAGTAGTGCAGTGACTGTGTAAGGCAAAGGCAGCAGTCATTATGCATTTGGCAGTAGCTCAATGTAATGATCCCCCTGCTGGTTATTAAAGGGGGTATGAATATCTGACATGGGAGGAAAATGTAGGAGGGAAACCATGTGTGGTATAAAAAATCCCAGCGGCTCTCTACTGTGGGAGGAGAGGAGGTCTCAAAGTTTGGAGTCAGTTTAGACTAAGCTAAATAAGAAGAAAGGCTGGCATCGAATGGGCTGTTTGATGTAGTTATTTAAGGTATCCTGACCTTTAGCATTAAATTCCATACAATAGCACAGAATTAAAAGAACACTTTCCCTCCTGACTAGGACAACAGGATTATTCCCCAGTTGTCCTTATTAATATTGTTCAACAGGAATTCGCCCCAAGAGCGTAACAGGAGATGGGTAGCAAACATTGGCTTTGTGGTTGAGCAGAGCATAGAACCAGAAGCCTGGAACATCAGCACTCTAATCCCAGCTCTGCAGCCATCTCCTGTGCTTCCCCATCTGTCAGATACAGGAAATCACCTCTCAAGGAGGTGGCAAGGATTAGTTATTAAGATCCATTCACTCTGAAACTGCATCAGCTTCAGCCAACACAGAACCTAACATCAACTCCAAGCAAAAATCCACTTGATGGTGAACTGAGGTGGTGAAAGATACCGATACCCTTTCTTCTAATAGCACTCGGTAAGATCTGGAAGAGTTTCAAAGATGAGAGCTACTGGGTCAAAGAGCTGAGAGACAAGTTCCTTCAGTGCATCCCAAATTAGGCTTAGAGTTCTCCAGCAAAAGCAAATGGTGCATCAGAGACAGCAAAACCAAATCAAAGCACTTCCTGGCAATGAAAGATTCCCTACCCTATGGTTCACAGTACTGCAGAATCACAAAATCACAGATTGGATAAGTTTGGAAGAGACCACAGTGGATCATATCATCCAGCCTCCCTATTCAAGCAGGGTTATTCCAGAGAGTGTGTGGCACACGACTGTGCCCATGTTATTGTTAATAAAATGAGATAGCTACAGGAAATATATTACAACTTTATCTGTTCAGATTCTACCTATGAAAACACAACAATTGAATTTAACATGAATTTTATCACTCGGTTTGGATTAGGCAGAACTGTCACAAAACAAAAGCCAGTATTTTCATGTCTTAAGTGCTAACAGAACTGCTAACTTCCACTGTATTGCAGTAATCTGTGTGGCAAAAAAGAAACAATCCAACCAAATACTCCTCTTCAGAGCAGTTGCACTGGCTAAGAGACTATGGCAAAAAGCAGAAGCTCCTTGACTGAAGAACACTGTGGGTTTTTTCTTTTTTATAAGCCTTGTATTGTACTGCTATTTACAGATATAACGCACATTGGTATACCAATGTATAAATAAAGAAATAGTATAACAGTCACAAGTAAAGAGTGTAATAGATATCGTAAAAATATGTAGTAGTACAATAAAAAATCAACAATATTAAAAAAAAAAAAACAAAAACAAAAAGTCTAATATTCCTCATTATCAACAGAGAGGCAGAAGAGATTTCAGTATCAAGTAAAAGACACAGTTATATTGACTCCACTTTCTTGAACTACAATGACCTTTTCAAAGCTGAAGCCAGTTTGGGGGAGTTCTGAGACCACAATCTACAAATTTTTGGCTGTCACATAATAACACATTTATTACCTTGCAATGTACATGTGTGATATCTGGCCCATATAAGCAACATACTCTTCTTCATCACACACATTAATCATCCTATCATCAAAATGTCCTCTTACATATATATGTAAAGGCAACTGAGACAATTTTAGTCTCTTCCATGTGGAATTGAATTGCACCATTTCAGCCAAAATAAGTGAAGCTAACTGAACCTTTCTTCAGTGAACACTATGAACTTTTTGCATTGGTAAGATTTTTAGAAGTCAGTCCTAATATTAATACTACCCATGTACCTCATGGAAAAGGATTTCTAATAAATAAGACAGGAATGAGAGACATAGAAAATAATCCTTTATGTTCCATTAAAAAAAATCCCTAAGAATTCAAAAATGTATCACAGCAGAGCTAAAGATCATTAGCCAGAGATCAAAGCTTCACTGCACTAAATGACACACAACCAACAGATGCTGTAGTCTCATTCTCAAATATTTTAATTTGTAATTAGTATATGCTTCAAAGACACCTGTTTTTCAATTAGTACAACCTTCTCCTTCATGTTCTTTCCTATTCCAATATCTATTGGTATAAGAAAGATTTATTAAAATATTACAGATAAATTACAGGGAGTTACTTCAAGAAAACAGTAATCTCTTCCACTGGTTGAATATACATTTTTTACTCTTATTCATCATAGCTTCTAGTAACTATAAAATACAGTTTAATCCTAACATTTCCTTTCATCATCTTTTGTTCTATTAACTAGATCCCAGTGTCTGGCAAGACAGATTAATAGACCAGAAGGATTGCTTCCCAGATCTGCAGGCCATAAATGAGGAGTTCCACAACAGAGGGAACTCAGGCACCAAAAATGAAAGGGAAAAAAAAAAATCTTTCTCAGTCATTTAAGCCAAATGATACCAACCCTGGCCTACGTAGTTTTCCAGCCAACTTAGTGATGGCAAGCACTTCAACTGCAACTTCAGTTCTTACAGCTGTTCAGACCCTCACACAAAGTCTCAGATGGCATGGGCAAGACTGACCAGCACAAATAAAACAAGGACCAAAATTGCATCTTATAATATTAGGAAATTATTACATTCCAGTACATGTAATGGACACCACTGTTTTCAAATAAGATGAGAAAGGAGCAGCTCAGCTCAGCTATGATATTTACCTGACAGTGAAAAATATTATTCCAAAAACAAGATATCTGCATACTAAAATTTAAAAAGCAGCTAATTTTGAAATTAAAGATGCAAATTTAGCTAGTTTGCAAATGCAAATCAAATTTTAAAACTTAATCCATACTTAAACCCAATGTCAGTTTCTCAAATACAAGGGAAAAACAAACAAATTCTCCCTCAAATAAGAGAACAAAAAATAAACTGTAGGAAAACTCAAATAAGTCTGCTTTCATTTTCCTTAAAATAAACCCTACTTGCACAGCAGGTGGTTATTCAGAATTAGAAACAATTATTATAAAGAAGATGATACACAATATAAAGAATTCTAAAATGTTTTATGAGAAGCAATTAGTTAGCTATACAATTTATCTGTAAGATATAAAAAAACGGAGGGGGAAAAAGTTCTATTTATTTTCCAAATCAGCAAACCAGAAGGAATGATCCCTCCTTTTACTTATCTTAAAAACTAAAGCGCCTCCAGAATCAATAAAGTTACACAAGCTTTACAGAGATGTAAACTAAAGCAGAAGTTAGCATAAATAATTTGCTTAATCATTCAGAAATAACAAGGAATCAGAGATTATGAGGAATCAGGAGGAACTGCGACCCACTCAGATCAAGAACTACTACACAATATACTATTACAATTGCTTACTGTTACTTAATTTGTCATGGTTCTTATTAAAATTTCCAGCTAAACACAGCTTGCTATCTGTTAAAATAATCAAGATTCAGAAAACCTTTTTTTCCTTCTAAATATATTGCAGATTTGCGTCAGGAACTTTCTATAGAAACAGACAATGTATTAACACATTTTCTCCCAAGGTGAGAAAACAGATTAAGGTTATGACCAAAATGACAGGCCTGTGGCTTCCTTGAATACTTTAATAGAGTCAACAAATCAACAGTGGTCACTGATGACAACAGAGGAAAGAAGACAATAGATGGAAGGAGGGGAATTAGTGATGCTGCTATAATGGTCTAATCAGAAACTTGAGCATAAAAATCTTTTTCATCTTCAACCTGTCTAAATATGCTCTTTTTGCATGTTCATATAAAGATATACAGCATATTCTACCGCTGGGGGACATGTGGGTTCATGTATTTCCTGTGCAAAAGCAGGTGAGAAACAGAAGTGTAACAGTTAATAAAAGCAAAAGTGAAGGGGTTTTGCATATCAAAGAGATGAGAAGCACACAGGTACGTATTTCAGTATTTTCTTGCATAATTGCAAATCTTGCTGAAGCTGCAATTACAAAGGCTTCCACACAGCTTTAATATTTCATAAATGGTTTTCTGCAAAGAGGAAAGGTCAGTGATATGGACTTAAGCAAAAGAATTTTGGGGGAAAAACCAGGATGAAACCACTAGCATGAATCCAAGCTTACTTTCAGCTGTCATTTAAGCAGAGGTAGTGACCAAAAAACACAACATGGCATTTTTTTAAGTCTGAGCATCTATGTGTCCCTAAATTGATGAATCAGAAATGGCAGACAACTTTGTGCCACAATTCAACACTTCTTCTCACTGAATAAATTGCAGAATTACCATACCTTGAACATTCATTTTAAAAGCTCCTTCCCTAGCCCTCATTTTTGCCTTATTCTCATTTTACATTATTCTACCAATTTTTACTTCCTCTTTGCTTTCTACCATATTTACACTCAGTGTTAAAAAGAACAACCAAACAAACAAAAAAAAAAAAAAAAAAAAAAAAAAAAAAAAAAAAAATTAANAATCCCAACAGGAATCAAAAAAACCCAAAAATGTGATAAACGTAGTGAATAGAGATAGAAGCAGATTCTTGCCCCCAAGTCTTATTTTTCTCAAATATTCATACAGACACAGCAGAAAACAATTTAACCTGGGAAGGAGAGGAGTAGGCACTGATCTCTCTGGTGATCAGTGATAGGGCCCAAGAGAATGGCAGGAAGCTGTGTCAGAGGAGATGTAGGTCAGAGACTGGGACAAGGTTCATCACCCAGAGGATGGCTGGGCTCCGGAACAGGACGCGCAGGGCAGTGGTCACAGCCCAAGTCTGACAGAGCTCAGTAAGTGTTTGGACAATGCTCTCAGGCACTCTTGGGGCTGGTGCTGTGCAAGGCCAGGAGCTGGACTCCTATGATCCCTGTG
Source organism: Bombycilla garrulus (assembly GCA_013400315.1). Classification (NCBI taxonomy): domain Eukaryota; kingdom Metazoa; phylum Chordata; class Aves; order Passeriformes; family Bombycillidae; genus Bombycilla; species Bombycilla garrulus. Next base: position 864,100 of record VXBU01002005.1, read on the forward strand.
GGTCTCTCCCAACTCAGGATATTCTATGACTTTATGACCCCCAAGACCCCAAAATTCCTCTACTCCTCCCAACCCTTCAGGTAATCTATTAGCCACCTTGTGACTGCTTTAGAAAATAAAGAGGTTCCCACAGTTTAACCTTAGCAGGTAAGTCAGGATTCCATGTCACTCTCAACCATCTTCTATTCCACATATTACTCACCAGCACTAATCCAGAGCCTGCTCCTACAGTCCCATATGGCTTTGCTGTCCTTACAGAGTACAAAATGCAGCCTAACCCAAATTTAAAACCTTAGCTGAACAGATAATTCAAAAATAAGAACTATCACTGTGGTGACATTATTGCTAGCACTGTTGGGGCAGATGTTTTACATACATCAAAGTCTCCTGTGGTCTTTTTTTGTTTGTTTTTCCCTCTCTCAGAGACAAAGCTTACAATCTTTAAAATAAAAAGAGTTCATTTTTAGTGTTTTGTGGTTTGCATTTATTTTTAAATCTGGAATGACAATTGAGACAACAGAGGGAAGCTGGAAGATCTAAAGCTTGGCAAGAGATAATGAATTTATGTAGCAAACATATGAGAACAAGGATATGTCAGGAGGAATTTGTCTATGAACTTGTTCTCAAAGAGACCCAAAAAGACGCTAATAACCATGTTAATAGGGACAGGGGGTTTGTGGGAGGGAGGACTATGGAAACTAAAGAATAATATCCAAGAGGACAAGCCAGCTCAGGCAATTTATCAGCATAACACTTGACAGACAAATGGCACCTTCTGCACCAGCAAAAGAACTGCCTGATGAGTTTGCCAGTGAGGCTGGTGCTGCTCCAGCTACAACCCTGTCACAATTCCAAATCTCCAGTCTGTTTTTAGTTGGTTTGCCCAATAGCAAATGAAAAAGATACACACATAATAAAAAATCAATTTTATCTGCTCTTATTAAATGATCGGCTCACATTTCTAAATTCCACTTTCCATATTCAAATACTATACTACCTTCACATGTAGTTTTTAAGCTGTAAGAACTCTCCATGTCCCCAGGCAAACCCAAATTCACCCCTCTGTATTTTGAGCCTTTGAAACAACTTAACTGCAAGTCTGAATGAAAAAACAGATGACAGAGGCAAGGTGCAACTCTGGCTACTACAGAGGTTTCAATGTGATGCTTTTCACACATTTTTGGTTCTCAGGACAAACTGCATTTTACAGGAAGGAAACAAAGAGGCTTCAAGGTTTTCATTGCCACGGCTAACATAAGTAATAACATGGTCAGGAACTTTATTATGATGATTTTCAAACAGAAGGTGCTTAAATTACCATCCCACCATGGTTAGGGGAAATTCCTTTACTTTCAACCACTCTGTTATTTTCAGAAGGAAGATCTGCCAACATAGTCTAGGCTGAGATTCAGTACCTAATTCTTGCCAAAACTACAGAGATAACTCTGTCCTCTCACCAGAACACATCAGTCTACCTGAAATACTCAACTAGAAACAGTTGAATTTAAGTATTTTACTTTTGGTGCATTCATATCAAAATTCAAGGATGTTGCAATCCTATTCTTCACTGAGAGATGGAATTTTAAAAACCTCCCTTTCAGAACCACCTTAAGCTCTATATGGAAATCACCTTTGCCTTTAAGAACAGAAACTGAATTTGTGAATGAGTGGAAACAGTATATGTACATAGCATTTAGTGTTAAATCACTGATTTTTTTTCTTCAAAAACAGGATGCTGCTTTCAGCTGACTAGGAAATGGCCTGAAATAATTCAAAAGTTTGATTCTTCAGTATTTTCCAAATGAAGTTTCAATGTATCTAAGTTCACCATAAACAGGATCAACTAACTGAATCAAGGATTGAAACTATTTTAACTCAGACTATTTTAGAACCATTATGAGAAATTACAAGGAAAGATGCCTTTCTTTTCAAAATTTATAGAGGACACTAACACACATCAGTATTTGATGACACTGTGCACAATCTTGTTGCAGAAGCCAGAAGATTTTAACTATTCACTAACATGATAGGGTAAGAACACCTGTGCTGACTGTATTTCCCTGCAGGCTAGAAAACTGATAGAATACCAGAAAATCATTCCAAAGAGAATAATACTTTTTCATCTTTTCTTACATCCCTTATGTCTTTTTTTTTTTCTTATCCTCTTCTTGTTAGACTTTGACAGACACTTTTCCAGAAGTTCCCGATTTAAAAAAAAAAAAAAAATCCTTCATTGGATAGCTTTTAAAATTAAAACTGCCTAAATGGGAAAAAAAACCAACAATTTTTTAAACACTGAAATTGATTCATCACAACATTCTGTCCAGAGATAACAAGCGGAGTGACTAGTACTTCAGCTGTGAGTTTATTTAAATGTAGACATGCACATGCAGTATTAGGAAGGCAAAAACAGGATATGAAATAAACATAAGGCATCAGCTCTAAGCTCACTGTCAAGAATATACCAAGGCTTCTAACCACAGAGTTCAGCTGAAGGTAACTATCTGTCAAATGTAATCTGTGCAAGTGAATATGCTTAAGCTGGTGCTATGAATCAACCAAAATTGCTTTGGTCTTATTGACATTCAATTGCAAGAAGTTGCAGCTCATCCAGTCCAATAGACATCTGACAACACCAAGAGTGCTTCAGTGACAGAAAGCTTTAAATATAGATGCAACTATCATCACAATACACATGGAACTAAACTTTATGATCCCTCATGCCATCTTCAGAAACAGGGCATCGGCTGAATGCCGTAAGACCACATGGTCATCCTCTGTCTGTTGCCAATTCCTGCAGTTAACAAATCACTGCAATTTAAAAAAATAAAAAAGAGAGAATACAGTTTGACAGAAAAAGACCATTCAATCTCCCACCAATGTTCCATTAAATCTTTCACCAAAACCCACTTCTGCCATTATAATCTTTGTTCACCTTTTTAAAATAATATGTCAGATCAAAATTTGCTCAAACTATTTGCATTAGTTAAGGGCCAGATCTACAGCTACTATAACCTGCCTTCACTTCAGCAAAATCATTTTACACCCACCGGATTCAGACCTCAAGTATGTTAAATTTCCTTTCTTTTTCACATCTGTTCTTTACACCATGGAACAAAAATTACTTATAATGTGTGTATGTGGGAGGTTGAAAAACAAAACTCGCACAGAGGGTCACAAAAGATGACACAATTTTTATCCTAACTTTGCACAAAAGAAAGGAATATCATCTGCAACCATGCATGTGTTTGTTTCACTCTTGTCTCTCAGAGAAATCCTGCCATTTCAGCAGTAGATGTTCCAGCACAGCACAGTGTCTTTTTCTAAAGATTTTCATATATCCACACCATCTACATGAGTTGTTACATACCCCCATGCTTGCCCTTGCCAGCTCCAGCTTCCTTTGCCACACAGTGAATTGAAATCATCCCAGATTCACTAACAGATAAAGTAAGTTGGGAAAGAAAAAATGTCTTGCAACCATGTTGAAAGGCATGCACAGTGTGTTTTTGGGGAGAAGAGGGGAGAAAGGCTCATGCCCATGTTATGAGCACTCTGAACAGTTATGCTCACAGTCTGAGAAATCCAGTGTGAAAAAAACAAGAGACTTGAGGAAGAAACCTCATCAGGGGACCACAGTGACAGAACTATCTTAAAACAGAAGGGCTGGAGAGGATAAAGGGACAGTAGAAGAAATGGTAAAGAACAGCGAAGGGGAAGGAAAAAGCATAAGGTCGGGAGGGGCAAGTTGTCTCTTTGCCTTTCCTTCTTTTGCCTCAGGCCCATATCGGCCTTTCCTTTTCTTGACTTAACTGGGATGAATTTTAATTGCAGCCTCTCTACGTGTTTTATACACTATGTACTCTCTACTTGTGTGGAGTGGATTTCCCATTCATCACAGGATTGCAGGCAAAAACCCCAAGAGCATTTTGCTTTCCTTCAAAGTTAGCTTTGCTAAAATCAATAACTTTAGGACTGCTGCTCCATCTAGCCCAAACCCCCACCCCACAACCATTTCAAATTTTATGATTTTTGATCATTTGATTTTGCTTCTTGTCTCCACATACAGATTTGTATTTACAGCTTTCCCATAATTGTGACAATATTCTCCACTGCTTCATTAACAGTACAGAGATAGCAACCTTACAGCAACAGCAGAAACATACTCTCATCTGTAGTTTGAACACAGTTCATATCACAACTGATCTCTAACAATCTCTCTTCCTACCATCTCCTCTTCAATACACTAGCATTCTTCAAATCAAAGTTCTCGTTTTCTTAGAAATATTGTTCGAAATATTCTTAGAATATAAGACATTGTATGTCTTAAATACTTTTATGGCCGGGGCTTTTTTTCTGACCACCGTTAAGTTTGGTACAATAGCCAAGAATTACAACTACATTAAACTGTCTATAGTTTGCATGCAAACCACTAAACTTAAGTTTTTTGAAAGAGTAGTTTAAAAAAAAATTAAAATGGAGGAGGTGAGCAGGAGTGTTTCCTACTGCAGATGGAGTATCATCCCTCAGCAATATTGTAACATCTCTTTCAGCTTAATATTAGCTCTCCCTTCACTGAAACTGTGTATCTTGGCTTTTAAATCCCCCTTCATTTTCCTGGTTGTCTCTCTTATTCCAGTAATATCTTTCTTATCCTTGAAAACATGTCACTCCCATTCAGCAGTCTTATTACATATGCTCCTAGCATTTGTATAAAAGATATTTAGCTTTTCTCTTTGCCCTCCTTTACTTTTCTTTTTTACTATCTCCTACAATGTTAATCCCTTCTCAGCGGGAAATGGTTTTCCTTCAAATCCAAGTCTTTCTTTTAGTGCATAGATCCACTAGTTCAGCTTGAATTCCCTGAAGAACAACATAAATTAAAAAAAAAAAGAAANATGCTCCTGAAATAATTTACTCTATTTGAGAATAAGCCATTTATTAATAGAAATTTAACCTTATACAGCAAAATCAAAAAGCAACCGGAATGCAGACTGATGCATAAGGCAGTTTACAAGCTTAAGAAAAACTAATAGCTATTTCATGAACAAAGCCTTCCAGATGCAAAAATGTAAATGACAGTAAGCAGAAGGATCCAAAATAAGAAACAAACAAGTTGTTCATTTTTTATATGGGGTAATTTTAGTACTGAGTGATGTAACCCATACTCAACTATCTGATAAACCAGGCTGGAGACAAAGAAAGATCAATGTAAAAAGAGACAGCTTCTGAAATTGTCTGTATTTTTAAAGAATCTGTATTTTGAATAGTAAACACTGCTTTAGAATCAACATTGAATCAGAGATTAGTGATCCTTTTGCACAGAGTAATCATTCCAGTTACAGACTGCCAGTTTTCACTTAATCTTTTGTTGACCGGTAGTTTGAAAGTATTTCAGTAGTATGAAGTAGAATTAAAATGTTTAATTACAGTTATGCCACTTTCTACCCCAGCCAGCCCTGCACCAATATCCTTTATTGCAAGAGTCAGTAGAGCTGTATCAGTGTGATACTGATGCCTCAGGACAGAACAAACACATTAGGGCAGGGGAGAGGCAGAGAGAAGTCAAGAGTGCAAAACTGCAAATACAAATTCTGTTAGAAACTAAAGTAATTAACAAATAAGCTTTGCTACAACTACTATTTTAACCACAGAGAAAACTCTATTCTTTTTACACAGAAAGCTTTAACAAGTGACACCTGTGCTGTAAATGAGTTCCAAATAAAAAAACATGAGAGGACCCCAGTCACCAGATCTGAAAATGCACAAAGAACAATTGCTTTCTTGCTGCATAATGACTTTATATTCCCCAAATCATAGAAGAAATCAGATCCAATATTTGATGATCACTACAGTAACAAGAAAGGAGACAAGTATTAAGGATTCAACAAGCTGCTTTTTAGTAGCTAAAAGTTACACACAGACTTGCCACAATTAATTGAAGCAAAAGGTCAGAAAGTACATTTTAGATAATCTCATAACAATGCATATTTTCTCTCTGCCCCCTCCATTTAAAATAGAGCAAAACCACTGATTCAGAATTTCCACGAACTACTTGTAATCATGTAAATTAAGGATGAGATGTGGATGTCAAATGAAATGTCCCTTCTGAATAAAGTCTTCTGCTTCACTAGTCAAAGAATAAGCAGATACCTGCACAAATGAGGAGAGCTGTTACTAATATACAATTATTAACCTTTTATGACACTATCAGCTGCATATTAAATTCCAGTCTTTTAAACTGATTATATCTGAAGATTTTGCACCATTTTACACCACTCAGTACTATGACTCCTAAGTCATTCTCAAATTTAATGCAAGAATACACTGGTTCTACAAAACAGAGCTGAACAGCCCTGCTGGGACTGAAAAGTTGAAAATCCATTCCTCTGTCTTTTTTGGGGGATGATTTGCATAAGAAGAAAGTAATTATTCTTGCCCTCTGAATGCCTTGCCACAAAAGGTCCATGTACCCAGTTAAGGGATTTTTACAAATAAAGTCTCATCTCTTCTTTCAGGGCTTAGTTTCTTTTCATGGTCAAGGAGCCACAAAAGTCTGTCTTTGATTCTTTTCATATTCTTCCCTATCTTACTTCAGGCCTTTCCCTCCTCCTCTGTGCCCTGCTTTCTTCCGTCCATCACAAAGTCCTTTAGAAATGGTCATTCAACTACTCCTTTGTACTGTAACTCCCCAACACTCTTTTTCATGGCAATTCACTGTAAGCTTCAATTTTCATTTTTTACAATAACTGCCTTTTTCCAGAGTTCCTAAGCATCTTAGCAGCCAAGCTTTGCCACAGATCCAAACTGTGCTGTTAATTGCACACAGACCAAAACCGACTTTGGAGGACAGTGTTTTGGTAGCTTACTGTCCATAGTTTATTTTTGGAAAAAGTTAAATGAAATAGTTTATGCAGCGGCTCCCCCAACTACATTTTGCTAAAGATGGGCCAGGAGATTACCAGGGAAGGCTGCTTATAAAGTTCACAGTGATGTCCCGAGCACTTTAGACTACAGGCCTTGAGTTAAGGCACGGAAAAGCCAGGAAGATTACTGAACAGCACAGATGAGGATGTCAATAAACACAATTTAAGGAAAAGGATAAAGGCCTTCAAACATAATTAAATACACTCAGAAGTCCAGCAGAGTGGCGATGCAACCTGTTACACGCATAATTACCTGACTTACAGACAAGAGGCACATACATAAGGCACAAGTAAGTAGTAACTAGAGAAGCTCAGAAAGACAACAGACTTTTTCTTTGGACCAGTCCTGATTCCAAGAACCACACAAGTCCCATGAGACATGATCATCAAGCTGGAAAGAGAAAGGCACATACCTCTGAGTACTGAAGATAAATCTTCAAGGGTAAGAATTTCAATGTAAAGAAACAGAAGTCTGAGGTTCTGAAATGTCAGATTAGGAACGATGTTGATGGTTATTCTATGCTGCCACTGAATACCACATCATGATTTGCTTAGAGGTGCAATGAGGATGAACCTCACAAGACAGATAGCAAACTAGAATCAGTCAATAGCAAGGATACACCCAAACACCACCAGAAATGAGAGGTTCAAGAGGAAAATATTTTGGCTTTTATTCACCAAGGCAGAAGACAAAAAGCCAGTGCCATTCTTTGAAATGCTGCCAGTATCACAAAGGGTCAGACAAGCAAGGCTGCATGACTCTGCACACAAACAGTGCTTGGAAGAAGGTATTTAGGTCAATTCCAAATTGAAACCCCTCTCTAGAACAGATAGAATCAAAGGAGGGTCAGCTGCTCCTATATGCAAACAAAGGCAGTTTATTTGTGTATCAAGATGGGAAAGAAACAAAAAGTTGGGGGAGAAAAATCAAGTATCTAAATCAGAAATGTCCTAACTAAGCATGCACACAGACTGTAAATGATAACAAAATATGCCTGTCTTTCAAATCTAAAGCTCAAGATTCTCCTGACCTGAATGTCAGGAATTACACAGATCATACCATTTAATAAGTGTTGCTCTGCCTCAAAGAAAGCTCAAATCTTGGAAAAATAAATTAGCTAATTGCATTAAAACATATTACAGAAGCCGGTATTTTGGCCCCTGGTATAAAAAAAAAAAAAAAAAGAAAAGAAAAAAAAGTACCTTCAGGTTCAACGGAATATTAGAAAAGAAGCAGAAACAAAAAAAACCCTCTGACCTATTTTTAATAAACCCTGCACAAAGCAAAGAACAATGCAGAAATTAAAGTTATAGACATGATGCATGAAGAAGTCTTGGATCATTTCTTCTGAGAATCCATCAAATCAAGTCTGTACTGGATGAACTGGTTGGAAAAGAACATGGGTTAATACTGTACACTAGAAAAGGCAACATGACTTTTGTGGAATGAAATCAAGATACAGTTTGAATTTTTTGGAGGAAAGATGCATGTGGATAAGAAGAACTGACCAATATAATATATCAGCTTTCTGGAAAGGTTTCAAACTTGGGAGAGATTAAATGGTCACATTTCACACAGACACTAGTTTATCACTATCTCCAACAATCTCTGATATCTAACATTTTGTACAGGCTTGAAAAGTGGTTAGTGAGGTGAAAAAAAGATGGAGTGAATACATGCAGACAATAAAAATCAAAGCTTTTCAAAAGATCTCAAAATTGTTAAGGAACAGGCAGTAAAGCAGCAGACTAAATGTCCTGTTAACCAAAAGGTAGCAGACAAGAAAAATATTATTGTCCGTGTAAACACAACACTAAACTCTGAACAGTTACTGCTCCAAGTGGTCTTGGAGTTGCTATAGAGAGTCCCTCATTAATGAGCAAAAATGAAACATTCCTTATTGGGAAAGACATTAAAAATAAGCCCACAAAACTTTATTGTTTAGAAATTTACAGTGCAAAGTGTCTGGGATAACTAGTGGAGTTCTCTCCCTTGCATCCTCAAATGACCCCAAAAATTTCTGAATAGATCGATGAGGATAAACAAAATGAAGAATGGCTTTAATATAGGGAGAAATTTCATATATAAATGATTTTAACATGTGATAAAGTTCTACAATCAAAATATCAAAAATCATGATAATGATAAAGAAACTGGCAAAAGAAATTGGCAAAAAGCAGTTGGCAGATAGCCAATTTAAAATAAAGAACAATTTCATACAGGCATAGTTCCATATAAGGAACTCACTGCCACAAGAGTCTAATTCCAAAATATAAATTATAGATATTTATATAATATATATCTATAATTATAATTACCTATAATTACATATATGCCAATTTGTAAATTATATAAAAATAATTACTCCATTAAACTAAAAATAGGTGAGCTAGTGACTATTCAAGACAGTCTAGCTTAAGAAGCTTCAAAACCCACTGGCTGTCAGAAAATAAGTCAGTGGTACATCTAAAGAAAGTTGTTCCTATTAATGTGCTCCTCTTTCATACTCCAAGATAGGCTATCTTGTCAGCTGTCAGACAGACAGAGGAGTCCCTAAATTATGCACACATTACAGCATTATTGAGCTAAGGCACTGGAATGAGATACATAGACAGGAGGAGTTCCTCCCCCTCTTCCATCCCAGAACTTTCTACTTTCCACACAAGTTAAGTTGTTCAGGAAATATTCTTTGCTTCCATGAGAAAATGACACATGTGAAGTCTTACAAGACTCCCCCTCTGGACTGCCACCAGCACACACAGGATTTGTGTTGTACAAATCCACACACGTAATTTATGCCACCCTCCATTTGTTGCACACACAGATGTTAACGCAAGATGTAAGACAGAGTTCACACATAAATAATGGAGGTTGCACAAAGGACAACCTGCAAGTTTCACCTTCCATTTCTTGATCAGACTTCTGATTTAAGTCTGTCTTTAAGCAACAAAAACCTGAACCAAATGCAGAAATTGCTTTTAAAAGAAATAAACAAAACCCCCAAAACAAACAAACCAACACAAAAACAAACAAAACCCAGGAAAACAAAAGCTCTTCTATTTGGCTGTACTCATGAAGTTTTTAGACTCATCAAAAAAGTTTTAAGTATCCTGTGAAAACATTTACTTAAAAACCTGCACAGCATAAAGAGGAAAGGACAATTGCTGAGCATTTGTGATCCATCTTTACCAGAAAAGATGCTAGAATCAGTTGCCTGTTTTCTGCTCAAACACTGTGCATGCCAAGAACTACCTGCTGGACATTCTGCCCACATTGCAAATACAGTGCTCTAAATGATGATACTCCACTGGACAACTTCAAGCTTGGTCTCCCCAAAAAGGAATCAAATTGAAGCATCTCAGTAGGCTCTTCAGTAAAACAAAACTCAAAATAGGCAGAAGCAAACCTGGATCACCAAGAACTCTTCCCATACACAAAAGGGACAATGCAGATGCACCCAGCAAGTCTCCTCTTAGTGCAGTATATCAACAGCTATAACAAGTAAAAGGAGACACTTCCAAACTCTCATAGTTTCTCCCCACACAACTCAAGGGCACACAAAAGTACCTGAGACCTGCAGAAAAGTTAAAGTTTAGAGACTGGAGGAAGAGTAAGAAGGCAAATCATTCTTAATGGAGTGTTGTGATTATTAAAAACACAATTTAATTTGCTGCAACTTATTTTTGTATAAGGAAAGAAACTGCTTGCAAAGCAAATCGAAGATTGATGGTTTTCAAATGTTGAAACTCTCCAGACAAATAAGGCATAGCTTCTGCAAAACATTCAATACTACCTCCTCTCAGCACTGGCTATACAAAGGCTTCATTCCATTCCTACAATATATAACAGAGTTTGGGTAGATTTCAGTGGTATATTTGCAATTTCCAGAAGTGAAATCAAGACAGCATTGACAAAAACTATTTTTTGTATTCTCTGAAATTAAAATCTTAGCCCAGGTGAAGTTCCTTGCCTTGTGCTCCAAGGCGGCTGTTAGATTGCAAATTTAGATCTGCAAATATATTCAAACTCATATTCAGGCAAGAAAATAAGTAGTTTAAGAGATAGTGTGAGTTGAATCAATCATCTGGGAAATACCCTGTCTTCACAAGAAGCTAAAGTTACAAAAGAGCTTTCAAATTTACACAGTCCTAATACCCATAAAACAGGAGGAGAAGAGGGAAGAACCATAGTACGACCTCTGAATGCAGGAAAAAAACCAAAAAATATTACTGATTGCAAAGAATACAGAGGCTGCATGTCCAGCAGCAGTACCTGAATGGCCTGCAACAGCAGCAGAATAGATGCTGCAACAGCTCCATGCTCATTGTGTCTGTGAGCAGTTTTTTAAGCATACACTCAAACACACGACAGACTGTAATGTGTGTTGTATTTTCACTGTCTGGCGGGAACAGAGCACCAGCCATATGGATAGACTGCATCCTCATAAATATTTTCAACACACAATTGCAATTAATAGACAAGAAGCTCCCAAATGCGCAGAATTAATGCAAACTCTCCACTCCCTTCTTGGACCTGACAAACTACTCTTAATAGAGAGTAAGTGATGACTTTAAAGAGGAGATCAAAGGGGTTTGTTAAATCAAAATGCTTTCTTGCTTTCTCATGTCCTTATTAAACTTGGGGACTTCTCCAGTTTAGAACACCCAGTATTTAGTAAGACATACACAGGGAGTGTATAGAATAAATGTTTGCCTCTCTGCTTTTAAGTCTCAGGTTCTTTGCTTATAAAATAAACTGTAAAGTATTCAAAATCTTGTGTAGAAAATAAAAGGATTTCAGAAATTGGAAAGGACAAGTTTTCTCTTGATAGTCAAACAGTTATGATGTAAAGCGGTCTCATTAAATCGTAAGTACTTTAACCTTTTCTTGAAAGAACTGGAAGATTTAAAGATTTATAAAGAAATTTTGCCTAAACTAGGAAATGACTCATATTTGACATGTATTGAAATGATAATGCTGATTTCAATAGGCACTCTAAGAGCATTTTCCTCCCAGGAGAGTAATTCAGTCACGGTTACCTCTCTGCATTTAGATTTTAAACTTACTTTCCAAAGCTTTTAATGTGCTATAGTCTGCCAAAACATGGCAGAGTTACATAGATATGATCAGGCAAAATAAAGGCTTGCAAAAAGACTATTTTTATAATTGCAGACACTAAATATGAAACAAAAACATCAATCTGACATGTTCTCAAAGAATCTCCTGTTTCAGCAGCCTCGTCTGTATCTGCAAATTCATGTTTAAACTCCACTCTTCTTAATTGATTATATAAATTCTGAAGTATCATAGGGAAAGTGAAAGACTCAACACTGAAACTGAAAAAGAAAATACACAATGGTGCTGCTGTTAATAAATGGAATAAATCTGATATTGGTTTCACTTTGCAGAGATAATATGATACACAATCGGCCTTAATTATGCTCAGCAGTTTCATTTCTTTAGAAGTTATGATTTCAAGAAGCCAGTTTTTCTGAGGTTTCACTTCAGCACATATCAGATTCTTTTAAGTTAAGGCCATATATCTTTTTCTCCAGTGTACCTTCAGAGCTTTTGCTAATATATGCCTAAAAATAAAAAGTGTAAAACATTATTAAATCCAGACCAAACACACAGAAGGACCCTAAAACTTTCAGAAGCCTGAAAAACTTGAACCTCACCATGTGAAAACAATTAAAACAGTAGAAAATTTTGTAGAGGAGTTACAAGTTCACTACTTTGCATTTTGTAACCGCAATTTTATTTCATGCCAGTTCCCCCAATCTTTTCAGCCATGCCATCCTTCCTGTATGACATCTTACTCTTCCTCTTTCTGACTATGTCTGTTACCAGCTTCTGAGATAGGTACACTCTTAATACTTCTGCCAAGATCATTAACAAAAGTAAAACAGAAGGCTGGTCCAAAGACTAATTCTCAAATAATTCAATTGGTTTTGTGCCTGCCCCTCCTCCAGGATGATAAGCAAGTTCCTTTGAGCAGTATCTATTGCAAACCTTCCCATGAGCATTCCCTTTGACCCTACAACTTCTCATAGGTTGTCACATCAATGCTAAACTCAACTCTAGATAGAGGAAATCTGACACATTTACTTTGCCTGAAAATCAGCTTTCTCATCAAAAAAAAAAAACGCTAAGAGGTTAGACAGTGATGAGCTATCTATAGGAAATCCACACTGCATTTTATCCTCTTTTCCATTTAGCTCTACATCTTTATCTATTTCTTCAAAGATCTTTTCTAAATCCTCACACGCCACTGCATCAAGACATGGGTCTGCATTGCTAAGATCCTTTTTCCTTTCTCTTGGTACATGCTTTTGCTGGGGTGGAGGGAAATTTTTTCACAACACCCTGTAGAGTGCCGTGTTTCAAATCTGGGGCTAAAACAGCATTGATAACACATTAGTATTTTAGTTATTGCTGAAGAGAGCTTGCCCAATGTCAAGCCCTTCTCTTTTCCTAGCTGAACTCCTCATCCCACCTCAGCAGAAAGCCAGGGCTGGACCAAGAAGCTGGGAACAGAGACAGCTGGAACAAAAAGATAGTCCTTACTCTATAGCCTCATGCTCAGCAATAAAAGCTAGGGTAGAGGAAGAAATGTGAGGAGATAGGAGTTTCACTTCCAAGGTGGCCTGCTGCTAAGAAACAGCTGGGCAGTGGTCTGTTTGGGGGAGGTGGTGAGTGATTGCCTTTACATCATTTGCTCCCCTCCCAGTCCCTTTCCTTCGCAGGTTTTTTCTCACTTTTGCTATTTCTGTTGTCTCCCCTGTTCCACTGGCAGGATCAGGAGGTCCCAGGTGCTTGGCTGGTGGCTGGCATCAACACAACACCTTTCCAAAACAGAAGCATACCATCTCTGACTGGTAGCTTTGCATAGAATACCTCTTTGTCAAAGGATTTTATGTGCCAGTTCTTCCAGAATTTTTGGACAATGACCATCTGTTTGCAGCAGGATTTACACAACAGGATTTTAAATACAGTTTCTATTCTTTATGATCACATTTGTTTCCATGCATTAATTTCTGTTACCCTGCTTGGTTCTGCTCTGTGACTCCTAAAAACAGAACCAAGGTATTTATTTATTCTGGGGACCTTACTCAAATCATCCTCAATCTCAAGCACACTTTCACTGTACTCAGGTCTTGCCTTCCTACACAAAAAAAATTCTAAGAATTTTTTACCATTTGACAGTCTAATTCGTATCAACTACTTTTATTGTTCTATTTCTATCCCACATAGCATTCTCTGTGAATCTGCTTCCCCATTCCCCAGTGCTCACACACTCTGTCCTCTCTAACTGCAGGAGTACTTATTTACACGGATAAGCATGGGCAGTACATATCCATATTTTTTTCCTTTAAGGGCAGAATTTTCTCTTTATTCTATTATATTAATTTTTAAAAACCTCCAGGCTTTTTTTCCATTCAATCTCTGACTCCAAAGTTTACCTTGTTTCATTAAAATAGTTGCATGTGCCTGTTCTCTTTGCAACCCAAGTGTACTTAAAGAACCAAAGAACTGTTTACTCTTCTATTTCATCTGACTCTAGTTATGAATGCTCAACATTATTCTTGAGACCTACACCTCTGATAACGCCCTCATCACTTAACAAAGCTGGTATACCCAGACTTTCTGCTTCAGCAACTATTCGATGAAGAAACCCTTCATGCAGAACACACAGGAATGTTTGGGCCCTGCTCTTGTTAGTAGAACTTACATTTCCCAGCCATAAACTGGTAAATAACTCTCTGCAATGACACAGCTCTTAGTAGTAGTTTCCTCAAACAAATTACATATCTAAATACAAATCTAAGGATTTGAATTCCTAGATTACCTCAGTAGAATTAATTTACTAGCCTTCTCTACCCCTAGAATTATTTTATTCCAAAGAAATTATTTTCAGTCTATGCTATCCTTTCTTCTTTCCTTCTCTCTTATCATTTAATTACTATTTGGTGCTATTCCACCATTTAGATTTCATTTTTATCATTCTTAATAGGCATATGCTCTTAACCTGAATTCCAAACATATCTGCCATATTTTTTCTCTCTCTAAATTCAGTTTCACATTAGCAACCAATACCTCACACTCCTCTGTCATGGTGTCTGTTGCCTAATATCTGGGTGTACGTGACACAAACACTTCCAAATGGAAGTTACTTTTGCATGTTTTTGTATGGTCATGCTCATGTTGTCATTGCTCATTCATGGAAAAAACGCTTTTGGCCCCCTGCTAAAAATAAACAAACAAACCTTTGCCTAAAGTTTGACAGGCAGGCCAAGGGCTAAATGGATCAGGCTGCAGGCACTACAATGGCACCAAGCACAGGAAGGTTCTACCCTGGGCTCAGAAACTTCAAAAAGGCATTAAGCCTGCAGTTTCTTTAAGGGTCTAGAAGCTATGTTTCTTTACTCCTGCTATGAATTGAACTTTCTACAGAGAAACAAAGGACCAAATTCCACAGGGTGCTTCACATTTCTTTGTAATGCAGTTCAAGATAGATCTGTGTGTGTATTTAACCAGCCCTTTCACTTTCACTTGGCTGTGCCAGGCTTTAGCAGTTCCTGAGGTACAAAATGTGGCTGACAGCAACAGCAGTAATATAGCACCCTTGGAGTGCTTGAAGTGTAAAGTTCATTAGTTCTACCTTAAGGTCACTCTTTTAATCCAACAGCCAAAATCTTATTCACACTAGTATGCTGTTATCCTAGAAAAAAGAAAACTGCAAAAAAACCAAGATGTCGGCTTAGATACTTCTTACAAGTGACAAGATCAGCACTAAAAATCCAAATCACAGTCAATACCTTTTAGCAAGTTTCAAGAAAGCAGCAAAACTAGTCTTGATTGTGCTGTAGACCAAATGAAATTTAATAGAATGGATAAAGGAAATGAAGGAAGGAAAAGATAAACATTTCAATACCTGATAATTGTGTTTTATAATTATTAGTTGAACTTGGCTCACAAATAGAATTTACTAGGCTGTCTTTTGGGAATTACAAGACATGCAAATAACTGAATTTTAATTTCTTCTGTGTTTGTTTACTGATTTTTTTTTTTACACACAGTTTCAATTTTAACAAACTCAATTTTGCTTTATCCTCAGTGGATATTATTACACTTATTAAAAAGTTATATCAACAGAAGACTTTTAGAACACAGAAATTGTGTTTTAACAATTCTGAATCATATTTTTAAAATAGGAGGTAATAGCTCTATAACTTGCTAGCTTGACTGATCCTGCACAAACTCACACATTTACTTACGTGCACTGTAAGAAGTTTTTTTAAATTAAATGGAACACAACTCCTTAAGGTAAGTACATTAGTATGCACAGATGAGAATGGCATTCCCTTCTGTAGGAAATAATCTGAGGCCCAAGACTAATTGGTAATGTTAGATATAAGTATCTAAGATATTAGTATATGCTTTTATTCACCTCACACACTCATGTTCTTAAAGGTGAGACTTGTCAGTTTTGTACAGTCTACTTGTACAACAGAATGGCCACAGCATTTCTTTACAGTGTTAAATTAGCAATTGCTTCAAAATGAGCTCTCAAGAACTCATGAGACTCAAGAACTATCATTTACATCCCCCAATTTATTCTTTTATACTTATAAATTTATACCACTCTCACATAGAAGTTGTATTTCAACAAATATTAAATGTTTTTTTTATTTTACTCACCTGCACACTAAGATGAATCCATTTCTTCACAAGAATTCTCCCCAGTGTCATTACTTTTATTGGTAGCTGCAAACCATTTACTGTGCGATAATAAAACATGGTCTCTTTCTCAGAGATTGTGAGTTTGAACACAGTCTGCCCATCAATAGCCTTTTCTATCACACACCTTTGGAAATAACCAAGAAAAACAACATAAGGTCAGAGGCACACACATATACACATTCTTGCCAAGGTGCTATCCTGTAAAGTGATGCTAACCAGAACGTATTAAAATAAACATTAAAAATACAGCTCTTGAGAAGATGCTCAGTGACAGTGAAAGTCACAGGATGCACTAAGTGTAAAAGAACTTCAGCAAAGATATTTTCTGTCTCCATCTCTGAGATTTCTGGGTTGTTCTGAGGTGTGGGTTGGTTGGTGTTTTTTTGTATTTTGCTTTGTTTATTGAGTGCTTGCCAACCCAGTTCATTTAGGGGTGGAAGAGAGGTCCATTTTGCCTCCTCTCTTGAAGGTTCCATGACAGAAACCACAGTGACTGTGCAGGTCTCTGCCACACTTTTCACACAAAGCTGTGCAACTCAGTACATCCCGTGGAAGCACTTGGCCTGACAAGGAAAATGCAATCCAACCACATAAAGCAGTACAAATTATATGCTTCAATAATAAGTCTTCTATCTTTCCACCCAATCTGTGCAGGTAAGGCAGCCCTAACACCACTTTACCCTACACTCTCTCCTTTGCAGTGTTTTTCTATTACTTAAGAAACTAGAACAAGGCAAGAAGCATATTTGGACACTTATTAGGAATTTTTTTCCCCACAAAGATGTCACATCAATAGCAAATGCAACAATGTCATAAAAGGTCCAGAGAATACTATCCATAGCAACCTATTTTGCATTTCAAGCTGCTGAAATGTTTTTGCCAATCAAATCACCCTGATGTCAAGAGTCCTGAGAAAGTACAGGCTCCATATGCCTGTGCAACAACTATGTCTTTTATTAAAGCAATCATAAATACAAGAAAAAATGATAAAGTTCTACCCTTCCCATTTGAGCTGCTCGAGAAATATGAGTTTAGCATTTACTTACACATATTTCAGAGACAAAAAAATAAAAACAGAAAACCCCTATCTACTGATACATGTCTTTATCTAATCTACATTTATAAAAGAAAACTATCAAAAAGGCTGTTCTTTGACACTGCCATTATTAACTAATTCACCTTTAAATCCAAGAGAAAAATTAATTCCTCCTGTTACTGTTCTGGCCTGCTGGAATGCTGTTAGTTAAACACCTTGCAAAATGAAGACTTCTGTTTTTCCAACCTTACTAAAACCACATTACTTAATAATTTGTCCACTGGTCTTTTCAGTATTTTGTTTGCTTGTAAACATGCTAGTTTTGTTAGATAATAAATGTGAAGGAAGGCTCAGCTAAGTAGCAAAATATTTAGGAACTGGATTTACCCAGTTCCTGGATAAACAAAAATTGGATAATCCAGGATTCTGTTTATTTTACTTATCTAAAACAAACATTCCCACATTGTTTTTATCCCCAAAGGTGTCATGACTTTAAGAAGGGAAGTGACCTTGATGTACACCACTTTGAAAGCTGGAAAGAACAAATGTGAATTGTGACTTACCAGTAAAAGAGGAAAATCAAGAGGGAAAAGAGAAGAGAGGGAAAGAAAAAGAAAAAAAAATCCAAACTAGTTCTAACGTAGGTGAAATACGAAGAGGCATTACTTCTGACTCTGAGCTTGATTTTCGATTCCATCCATGATTACAGAGAGAGGCTACTATTCTTTGTGAAGTCTTCAACTTCTGGTAACCTGCAGTCCCACAGAGCCAATACCTGACTACATATATCTCAGTGGTGGGGTTGGAGAGAAAAAAAGCCAATAAAACAAATCCACTCGGTCAGCTTTCAAAGAGAAAATATTCTAGAGAATCTAACGTGGCTGTGCTGGTGTTGCCCACACATTAACTGGAGCAAATGGGAACATCTGCACTGGTTCAAAACCAAATGCATGGTGTCTTAAGGCAAATATCCCTCTCAGTCTAATTCCTAATGTAAAACATCTGAATGGATAATTAGTAATACCATATTATTTTATTCCCTTAGATAAATAAAGTTTAAAAAAAAAAATCTATCTGCTACCCCCTTCAAAATCAAGCCATTCCTGCTGATCCTTTTGCTTGTACAAAGTCTCAGCTCTCTTCTTGCCATCACCAATATCTTCTGGGCATCTGAACTTGCTCCAGTTCACACTACACTGATAAAAGCTGCCTGTAGTGGTTACTCACATATGCAAGGCTTGTACCCATATTCTTATCCTATTCCATTGTGAAGGGCTATCATCATATATAGTTTCCTATATTGTGCTAATGCTAATATACAGGCTACACACAGGCTTACTGAAGGCAATTATATGAACTGAGGAGTACATGCAGCAAGAGAGGAAGCATGAGGCAAGAATGAAACTCAGGGGCAAGAACTTTGCTCACTTACTACCTAAAGGGAAAGAAAATTTAAAGACTGGAGTACAAATGTCAATGCTTTCTCACACTTGCTTTTCTTCAGTATTTCCAATACGCAGTGACTTAAAAGTATGCCTGGAAATATCTCTACTAAACATCTCAGAAGAACATCAGGGCTTCAAACAAATCTGTAACATGACCTGACTCTTCTCTCTGTGTCAAAGTGTACTGTCTCCCAGATTCACATAAGAAAACTTGGCATATGAAAGTGATGTAGAAAATTCTTCCTGTCTCTACTTATGTGCAATCTTTAAAGGGCCTTCAGACTTGGATCTTCACATCACTCTCTCATTTCAGCTCCCACAGTAACTTCTAACAAAAATCCAGCTATTCTCTTACATGGGTACATGCCTATCAGAATGCCACAGGAGGTAATGGGATACTATGCAGCAACATTCCTAGCTTCTTTCCTAAGCACACACTCTCACAGGCAGACCATACAAATTTTAGCACAAAAACACATTAGTATGGCATGTCCAAAACACCAGGGTCTGCTGTACTTGATGTAAGAGCACTTTGCCAGTAAAAAAAACCACCTTGTTAAACTTTCAATCATTATGCTGGCAAAATGAGCAGCTCCTTCTTGGTGATCTTCCTAATGCTTTGGTGGGAACACAGAGACTTTGTTAGAATGCATCCCAGTTCTGTGAGGCTCCTCTCCTGTGACAATGGGGTTTAAAAGGTCTCACAAATGACATGTAAAATGTAGGACATCCAGTAAGCCAAAATTCATCTACCAACCTGAAGGACTCACTAACCAATATAATAAAAAGGAAAGCATCTTAGTCTGCCGGTAAAATATTTTTATTTTGTAAGATGCCTTCTGAGTTAAGCTTCACTGGCTATTCATGTGCAACAACTGTTCCACCAGAACTGAAGCTCAGTATTCCTTTTATGAAAAAAGAAAAATTAACACAATTCTTTCTGCGCCAGTGAAACAAAAGCACTTGGACAGTGGCATATCATCCTAACCACTAGAATAACTGCTGCCCATCTTCAGTTTCCAGGACTGGGCTTTAACATTGTCTTTCTTAAATGTTGAATAGCAGCAAATCTCACAAGGCATAACAATGAAGTGATCTATTACAAAAATTGAATAAAAACATTTAAATTTTAAAGTGATCTATAAAACCTGCTGAACAGGAATATGTACACTGTGTAGTTATTAACACAGCAGCAATTGGAAGCTAATCTTTTACACTAGTCCATGGCTTATCAGTCATCAGGAGAGTCTGGTTTCTTCACAGCATTTAATCATTTGAAACTAAGGACATAACATTTCATTGTTTTAGGCTCCATGCATCAAAGCCTATCCCATTGACAAAAGGCTTTCACAGATCTCACTCACATCACTGCAACAGCTTGTTTGGAAATTACCACGATGCTTCTGCTTCAAGTTAGGCTTGTGCTCTGCTGAGGGAGACTCTGATGTGCCCACATATGTGTGGACAGGAATTCATGGCATGGGAACACAACAGAGATGGACTCTCTGACATTCAAGATTCAACCATTACCTGGAAACCCATAGGCCAAAGCTCCAGGGATGCTTTTACACATACTGCCAGCTGAAATGATTTAACTCCAACTCAAAAGTCCCTTTTGCTCTGCAGATACCATTTATTTCCACTCCAAACCCACAAATTCCACACTTAGGTCAAGTTTCTGAAGGTAATTATTACTGCATAAAACTTACTATAATTTTACATTATGATTTTAGATACTTCTATTTTTTCTCATGATTTTACTACCCTTAGACAAGTGACTATTTCATAGTAGCATGCAAAATAAGTATCAAGAATGCCTCAACAAAGCAAGTCATTAGCTACATTCTAAGAATAAGTTATGAACACAAGTATAAAATAATTTGTAACATATAGTCCAAAGCAAGAAACTACACTCTTTGTTTGCTTTATTGTAAAGAGATCTGCACAACAAAGGTAATAAAGAGTAGGAGGCTCTGCGTTTTGTGATAGATGACAGAACTTTTTTTGCAGGATCTGGGATGCATTTTTCAAAAAGCAGGTTTTTCATTATAGTAAGGCCCAGTCAAGCTGAAAGGTCATTTCTAACAGTAGTATTTCCTGAAAATGCAACACACATAGGCAAATAGGAGAGGGAGCATGCTTAGCCACCTCTATTTTGTGAGCACCAAGTGAAATTTCACTAGCAGTTTAAATAGTGGAATCATTTGTTAAAGAAGCAACACAGTCTGCCAGTCGGGCAACATTTCCCAGATCTTCCAGGAACACTATGACCTCTCTTTTGTATGTCCAAAATATACATTTTGGTGGCTATCCTTGTTTATTTTTAAGACAAACTTGTGTTGGAGAAGTCCTAACATCTTAGACAATTTTTTTTTTTACATCATGAAAGCAGCAACAGCACAACCCTGTGACAACATCATTTTCTTGCAACTTTTACAAGGAATGTGAATTGGAAACATAGATTTTTCTTTCTGAGAAAAGGCATGCACATTATGTATGAATAGCTCCAAACACTGAAATCCACTGGACTATCACCTGAGTCAATGCCACTGATACTGAAGCTGCTTGTCTTGACATCTGGGAAGACCCCAACCTAAATACGGCTCCAGAAACATCACAGTTTCCCACCACAGCTTTTAAAAGTTTAAAGAGTTTGCTAATAATGACTGTGACTACAAAGAGCAATTTTTTTAAGAGCACCAGGAAAGTAAACACCTTCAATACTACTTACATTACACCTTCTTGCTCAGGTTTCAACCATACAGTTAATGTAAATGAAGCTCCAAGCCTTGGAGGATGGGGAGTAGAGAAGCAATCCTTGTGATTATGAAAAATAAAACTGGAAGCATTGCTGGGGGACCCTGGATGCAAGTCCCTCTTGTCCTCTGTGATACAGGTACCAAGGCCTTCTGAAAGAAGTGGTTTGTAGGATGAAGGCGATGACCTATATGGACATTCCTGAACACAAAACCTCTGAGTGCAGGATATAATACTTTGAACAGCTACTGAGCTATGACAAAAAGTACTTCGGTCTGGCAGCCCACAAGTTGCTTGAGTTGGCACGATAGACACGTTCTTGAAAGCTCCCACATTTTCAAGCCTTGGGAAATGTCCCTGAGAGCTGACCAACACAAAGGAGTCATAATAAGTTAAGATTAATGTTTCAATAGCATGAAACAAGAAACGACATCTCAAGGAAAGAGCCCGGCAATTCATGTTTACAAAAAAGCTCCTCCTGATTAAAGCAAATGTAAATAAATAATGATGTCCATGTCGGTAGCAATGTCCTCAGGTGCTGTGCTTTAAGAGTTTATGTAGCATTTCATCCTCAAAACGCCCACGCAAGGACTCATTGGCAAGGGACATCTACATCTTCTGGCCAGCAAAATGCACGTGGGTGACAGCCGGGATCTGCAAACCACAGAAAACGGACACAGTCTGTAGGAGGAACCCGCACTTTGCACCAACTAGGTGATGCCCGGCTAGGGGTTTCAAAGGTTTGAATTCTTCGTGCAAATTCCAGCCCGCAGGCCCACCTGCACACCATTGCTAGCTAGGGCCGAGGCATTTCTCCGGGCCAAAACCATGGGATTAGGGCGGCTCGAGGGCGCACAGGCTCATGGCCGAGCGGAGTTTATCCCGGATCTGTCGCGTCACCTGGCTTTGCGTGTCACAGCAAGGAATACGGGACACGGCACCAAACCGGGGCACGCAACTTGGCCCTCTAAAAGTCTCTGCTGAGGGTTTCGGGCGAGTTGGTTGGACGAACCTCACGCCTACAGCCCCCCGGCGCTTACCTCAGCCTGGCACAGCTCCCTGGCAGCTGTCATCCCCACCGCGCTATTCCCGAGGGACACCCCCGAGCCGGGAGCGGCGCTCCTACCGTCCCCTCGCGCCTTACCCCGCCGCCCACCTCACGCCGGCTGCTCCTCTCAGCGCTCGGCAAAGCTGATTAAAACCACGTTCCCCATCCGTCCCGTGCGGAGCTTTTTCTAACAGCGAGCGCCGGGGCGCGGCGGGCCGGGGCAGCGGCGGGAGGGCCGGTTGAGCGCTACAGCCCGGCCGGAGCAGCGCGCAGCCAGCGGGGCCAGCGGAGCCCGGNGCAGCCCGGCGGGAGCAGCGGAGCGCCCGCTCTCGCTGCAGCCGAGGCACTGCCCCGTCGCGCCGGGCTCGCCTTCCTCAGCAAAACCGCACAGCGAAGGAACGTCCTCAGGCGCGTTTCTCCCGCATCCCGCGTCTCCCTTCGGTAGCGCTCTGCGCAACGGGCACAAACAAGCTGCCAAGGTGTCGTGGGTGAGCTGAGCACGAGCTCCAGCGGGTTGTTTACGTGTGATTCTGGACAGAGAAGCACCAATTAATACGTCCCCTGAGGGTATAGGAAGCATGTATAAATTTTATCTTTATTATGGAAGTTGTATGAGCCGCAACCTGGCTGGTATCTTTCCCAACAGTTTTGTTGCTCTTGCCTCCAGTAACTTGTCACCTTAGCATATTTGGACTTTTACTGTCTACGTAGTGACAAAATTCTTTGGCAACGTATACAACTGCTAAGAAACCATTCTCTGTCGTAATTCTTAATGCATTTTAACAAACCCTTCATCCCATATCAAACAAGCTCCTTGACCATTCCTGGAACATCTCTGCTTTAACACAGATCTTTTTCCTAAGGTCATAAAAGATAAATAGTAATTCCTGCTGAAGTGTTATCAGTCATTTTGCAGTGTTTTTGTGTTCTGGTAGTCATTCAGCATTGTAGCTCTGTTGTCAGAATTGCATGCCCTAAAGTATTCAAATGTAAAGAACTTTGTTTACCACAGAAGGGCTGAGGGGAAAACATTTGTCTGAGGCACAGTGCAAAAACTCAGCCCATAAAGCATTTCTAGATAAATGCAGTCAGACCACATGCTACCACAGTACTGTCGACAGTGCAATGGCCAGAGCTTCTGCACATCAAGAGCAAACCAGGTCTTACAGAATACATGGGAGAGAGGACAAAAAATACAGTAATAAAATCCTAGATATTAGCTACCATCTCAGGACATCAAAGAACAGAAACAGCTGTGAGCATGGAACATGCACCTGACAAACGTGGGAGCTTACCATGTTGTCAAAGACACTAGACTGGCTTGTGTGCATTTCTTTGCATTTGTAAAATATTAACTAAAAGAAGAAAGAAAGAAGTAACATCAAGTTTTGCTTGCTCCCATCCCTTTCTAGCAGCCAGCAGGCTTGTTCCAAGAATCCTTGCATGTCTAACAGATGTCTGAAAGGAAAGTCAGGATACATTTACCACAAAATGCACTTTCTGTAGTATTCTGCCAATATTTGACAGCCTCACCACCTCCCAGACAGACAACAGCATCTTTCAATAGTGCTCAGTTTGGCAAGTGGCTCTGACTCATATTACACCCTCTACTCCCCAAAATAACAAGCAGAAATGACAAATTTCCCCTTTGCATATTTCATCCAAATACACAAGACAGTAGTACAAACCTTGCAAAACCACATTGCAGGCCAACTATTGCCCAGGTCAAGGATCACTACATTGTTGTTCATCAGGAGTACAATCAATAAACTACCTGCAAGAGGTTAAACAATGAGAAAGCACCCAAAGGGCCTTTGCGACCAACAGGCATGCAACGTAAACTGTACCACAAACAAAAAAAAACTGAGAGCGATTTTGCAGGAAATGCAGACCCTATGCACAGGAGTGTTTTGAAGGCTTTTTATCCATTTATGAAAACAGGGAATCCTACCAGGCAAGAAAGAAGTATGCTATTATTATGCAATGAATTCTCATGAAGAATACATTATGACCATTTAACAGAATTAGAATTGTGGAACAAGGAGAATGACTTGAGTTCAAGCTTTTAGTTACAACTGTTCATTTCATCAGGAAAGAGAGCCTTCATTAGCCCCTGGGATGTCTTAAGCAACCCCAATGTCACTGGAGAATCTGACCTGCACCAGAAAGTTGTGACATAACTGGCTGCCTGATCCTAATGATTCAACATCCTATTCATGGCAGATAGGATAGCCTTATCANTTCCATAGCAGTTGTTTTCTTAACCCACAGACAGCAGAGAGTCTCAGGACACATAACACATAGAGGCTCCAGGAGGTCAGGGCAGGTTGCTGAGGAAAAGAAATCATAAAGCCTGGTTTGTTATACAGCAACCGGTGCCTTGACTAGAAAATTTGAAGACCCTATTTCTAAAGATTGAGTGCTCTGAAACAAACTTTCATATGAGATGTCATCTTCATAAAATCAAATATAAGCCCTCAAATTTACCTATTTGTACATGCCCAGTGAAACATCTTATTAAAGATGGTAAAACCTTGGGGTCTAATTAAGTTTGCATAAAAGGCAGGCTTAACACCATCATTGTCAAATTTCAATATGTTTAACTTTGCAATAATGATCCCCTGGTAGGATGAAAAAGAGAATGAAAGGAATACAGCAATAGACTTACTCAAAACTACAATTGTATAAAGCTAGTGTGCATAAACTGTGCAAATTTGCATGTGTGTGTTTCATGCTTACGCAATGCAATGACAATTAAAAATTAAAAATTTCCTAGAATCATAATTCTTGGGATGACTGAGGTAGAATTTCAGATTATCCATTTCTCTCCTAAAACACCATGGGTGTTCTGCACCTTCAGAATTGCTTTTAAAACTTTCATTAGTGGTGGGAAAAGTCTTGACACCTAATTTATTCACTGATTTTTCCTTGTCTTCTTTTCATTAAGGGTTCTGAAAAAATGCAGTATTTTGCACTGTATTGTAAGCTTGCTTTTCTATCATGTTATGCAAACCCCTTAAAACCAATATTAGCTCCAAGTTGTGCAGTGCTGACTAGTTGAATGCTGC
Organism: Bombycilla garrulus; assembly: GCA_013400315.1. NCBI lineage: Eukaryota > Metazoa > Chordata > Aves > Passeriformes > Bombycillidae > Bombycilla > Bombycilla garrulus. The sequence continues at coordinate 890,125 of VXBU01002005.1, forward strand.
AATTTTTGGTATAGTCTGAAGTGACCTATGTAAACTAGCCCAACTCAGTATCACTTTCAAAGATTAGGCTCAAGTGTACCATTCAAGATTCAGTGAATATTCATAAAGACTTGCTTTTATGAGTGCTTTTTCCTGTAAAACTACACCATTTGAATATTTGTAGGAAATTAGCATAAAAGATCCATTTGCATTGCCCAGTCAATATGTATATTTCAAATTCAACTGTCTAGCAAAATTATTTCTTCCAATATTTTGCAAGCAATAATAAAACTACAATGCAAGTACATTTTAATAGCTGCAGGGGAGTTGATCATGACAACCCCGAAATAATTAACAACTTATGTTTTAAAGGGGAGGAAATTCTGTATAAGCCAGCAGAATAAATATTGGAGTAAAATTTTCTGAAAGCACAGGAGGAGGCAGCAAGTATTTTATAGAGCTGTTAAGAGCCTTTTAACAGCTTTAGAAGTACAGTACATCACACCACTTATTTTAGCACCAAAAACTTTCTTTGTTACTAGAAAGGCAGAAACAAAAGACTCTTTTAGGCAACAAGCTTTACAGGCTTCCTTCACATGAAAATACAGTGCCACAGTGAACAGCTCCACACAGTAAATCCAGAGAAAGGAAACCTCTGCAAGGACTTCTTTACACAGAGTTTCTTTTCAATGACCATCACAGGCTGTAATAATGACCTGTCCAAGCAGGAAAGGCCATCCTATACAGCTGGAGCACTTGGACTCTGATAATTGACATTTACTCTCCTCACGGCATCTGTTATTTCCTCTACACATCCTCACACTCCAAGCCATCATATGATTTCCTGGCAGTTACCAGCATAAGCATGTCCAAGAAATAATTTCTTTTTTATTAGCCCGTTCTTAAAAAGCAAACACAATGAAAAACAAACAAACAAAAAACAAACCAAAAAACCCAACTCATCCTTCAATCTATCCTCTGGCCTTCAACACTTTTGATACATTATCTTTACTTAATTAATCAGTTCTCTGTTTTCATCATCAACACCTTCTCCAGAGTCTCAGTCAAATCCCTGCCTCTACTCTCCATTTTCCTTTTGACCTTCTGCTATACTCCCCTATTTAATGGCTGCTAGGAAGAGCAACCAAAACTTCTCTTCTTGAAGGGACTTACACCCGAGACATTGCAGACTGATTCACCAAAGGTGACATTTCCTCTAAAGATCCTTTCTTTATTTTCAAAGATGTCCTGTGCTTTGTAAAAAAACCCCAGCAAACAAACAAACAGAACAAAAATAAACAACAACAACAAAAAAATACCCCAAACCTCCTCCACATGTTAGAAAGTTGAATTAGTATCTGTCCAAATATCAAACAATTAGGCAATTTTCTGAAGACAAATGAGTCTGGCTTTCAGTTGAAGACTGCATCATAGAATGTGAGCATATATTCAACCTCTGTTTTTTTCTTGAAAATTACTATTCCAGAATTCTCAAAATACCTATCTTTATAATATCTTTTTTGTCAAAATGCCTACAATTATGTCCTTCTCCTTCAGCTTCTAAATTCACATCTATTTCAGAGCCCCTCCTGTTGCTTCTTGCAAGTGACTACAGCAAATTAAGTCATATTTATCATTCCCAAGGACATGCTCCTTCCTCAAACATCTCCTCCTATTTGCTCCTGTAAGGATCTGATCACTTTCTATTCAGACCAACTTTTCAACAAGCATCAGGCCCCTCAAACTTTTATCATCCTCTGCCCTCAGAATACTTATTTCCCACCCATTTCTTCTGCTTTTCATTGTATCCCTCTCCTTCACAGCACAGACATCTCATAAATGACCTTTAGTTTTCCCTCTCTTCTTACTCACTTTCCCTTTCCTCTGAAAGCTTCCACCTGAATTTACTTCAGTCCAAAGTTCTCCAAAGTTTGTCGTAAATTGTCTTCTCATGGGCCCTCTCTCTTCTATATGCCATGAGGGAGAGACCTGAAGGAAGCACTCCAGAGCCATAAACTGGTTATTTATGTGCTTTGCTTAGCTGCTGGATTTGCAGACCCAGGAATGATGAACCAAGAGCTTCATCACCTCCAGAGCAGGATCACAGTCCCCTCCTTTCCTCTCCAGGAAAGACACACTGAACATCTCCCCATGCCAGGAGGAGCAATTAAGCCCTTCTGGCTTCACCAATGAGATCCCTGATGAGCAACAACACAGGGGAGGAGCTGCTGCTGTCTCCCCATCTGCTTCTCCCTCTAAAGGAGCTAAGAAGAAAACAAGTTGCGTGTAGGCCTGTTTTCTTCCCTTCCTCCCACCCCTTTACCACTCCCCTGTGCCATCACAGTGCAGACTGCCTTCTCAAGTAACAGCTCTTCAAATCATTTCCAGCCACCAGGACCCTTTACTCCCTCATCCCTGGAAGGGCATGGCTGCCTTGGGGAACATCATGCAGCTGAATTCAGGTTCTCTCTCCACTTCAGACCGATACAGGGCAAGAACTGCACCATCCCTACTGTTTCCTTCCAAAGTTTCCCCTGCTGTACTATGTGCCATCTTTCAAAGGAATGCAGTGCCTGTAGAAGCCTCATTCTTTTCTTTAAAGCAGTTATTCCTCTGCTCCTGGCTCTTCTTCTTTCAAGAATAATACAAAAAATTGTGTCACGTTCAAAGAGACAGAGGTCTTGCCAGAACCACTGAGTTGAGCTTGTTAAACTTCTGCCTGTAAAACACATCAGCATTATTCACCACCCTAACTTTGAGGTATTCATTAGTACCAGTTACCTTTAACAAGTCCATCTCCTGTAACTGCATGCATATTTTTGCATTAAGGCATTTTGTGCTGAGGAGCATTGGTATGCACTGTTGTGGGATTTCATACTTTTCTAGAATTGTAGCATATGTATAGGTTAGTTTAAAAAAAAAGACACAACAATAAAATTCAGATGCTAGGTTAAGGGAAGATATTCAAAGAAGAAACAAAGCTGTCAGAAAATCTAAGTTCTAATCAGAGCTAAGAAATGCGTAACTGCATATCCGTATCTTAGTTTCCTTATCTACAGACTGAGAAGGTTGATGCCGAATTTAGCAAAGCACCATGACATGCAGAAAGGAACAAATTGCCAAAGAATTATCAAGTGCAGTAGAATTTCTGGGTTTAACTGTCAAATGTCAAAACCAACCCTTTTTTCTAAGTTCAAGAGACTGCTTAACTTAGCAGTAAGTCTAGTTTCAGCTGTGAACAAAAAGGTCTACTATTAAAAACCAAAAATTGGTAATATTGTATGATGGCCAAATGCTCCAATGGACCGGTCCTGTGAAATGTTAGAGGGCAGTGAGTAATTAATATCCCACGACAAAATGAAATTGATAGTAGGACCCTGGACTTTATAAGCCTTCTATATGATCAATTAAAATAGAAACAGGATTACCCGCATGAAAATACACACTAACAGTTGCAGCAAGGATCTATGGATTTATATCTTTGCCGGTGAAGATGCTCTAAAGGGTAAGAAAAGAAATTCCTTCCAAGTACTGGTTGACAGCACAGGGAAGCAGAGAAGCCTCCCACAGTAAGAAAAGTGACTGCAGATGACACAGACCTTTTGTTTTTGTCCACAAAACTCCCAGTGGAGCAGCTCTGTGAGGAAAGCTTGATTTAACTGCATTCTAGTTGAATAAATGTAGATCTAAAAAGTTTGATAAGCAACACCAGCGGGAGACAAGGACACAGCACAGGAAGCATGTCAGGATAATCAGAGGGAAAGGGTGCAGGTGCTGGTATAGGATGCAGCAGAACAAATCTAAGAGCTGACTGCTGCCCAAATGGGCAGTCCCACTCCGCCCAGAGGATTTAGCAGATTGAATCCACTCACCAAGGAGTCAAGTGAGTGCCAAAATTGGGTACAAGGATATTGGCAAGAACAGGATCATCCATTCTAAGCGTGGCAAGCTTTTAGATGGTCTCTGTTTGCTTTGAGGAAACATATCCCAAGCTGTGTAGTTATTTGATCTTTAAAGTCTCCTTCTGAGGCCAGGTCTCATGGCAGCTTTTGAACAAGGGAAGGGAAGGGAAGGGAAGGGAAGG
>VXBU01002005.1:894475-960492 GCA_013400315.1 Bombycilla garrulus
AGGGAAGGGAAACAAACGGTATGTGCACCAATATGCTTCTACTGATACAGCTGAAGACTGGAGAATGTGGCTTTATCAATATTGCCACAACAATGAAGCTTGTGCATATAGAGAATGTTCAAATGTAGCAGTCAATGATCTCCTTGCACAGAGTTTCTTATAAGTATTATATATGTATATATTTTTAATCAAGGTAATTTACTTGATATATAATTTTATAAATCTCATAATTAAGAGGTTTTGTTGGGTTTTTTTGCAGAGCTGGTCTTAGAGCAATGAAAAACTATCAGGCTCAAGTGAGGGGGGCTAAATAGCTGGGGGTTCCTTTAGCCTCAGTCACACATCCATGGGCTTAGACAGGGACTGGACAGAGAAGTCTCATTCCATTAGGATACTCTGCAGAGGAGAGTGACAGCTGCATTCACAGGAAAAGCCTCAAGACCAATGAGGACACATGACTTGGCTTGGGCCCAAGCAACACTGTTGAGGTTTAAATCCTCTCATTCAAGGACACCTTGACAAAAATCACGCAAACATCTGTATTTATGCCATCCATTTGGGATAGAGAAAAGCAATTTCTGTCATCATCCACACCCTTGATGTTAATTTTTAATACAAATTTTACCAGGTAACTCTAAAGATACCAGCATATCAGCATAACATGAGGATAATGGTGTAAATGAGAAAGTGGGCTCATATTACAGTCCAGTTTTCAAGGCCAAAATGACTATTAATGAAACACCTTATTTACATATTTTAAAGGTGCAATTTACTTCCCAGTCTTTAAAGTGGATTCCAGAAGTCCTTTGAATATATGGTGCTTTTTTTGAAATTAATTTCCAAAAGAATTCAATTATTTTTCTGTTTTTTCTACTTAATTGTTCAAGAAGTAGTTGTTTACAAAAAAAAACCCAAACAAACACTGAAACATTTTCCTTAAGCTCCTTTGAAACTTAGTCAAAATTAACTCAAATATATAGATCACTGATATGTACTTCATGGTTTGTTTTCTAAGCATTTCACGGTACATCCAGCCTTTTGACACTTGTTATCTACTTTAAAATCTTTCAATGATTGAAAAAACTTTCAGTTTTAGAATGACTTAGTTTTTAACTTATTTATCAATTTATCTCCATAGTAATCTAGTCCTCCCCATCCAAATTCATTGCCAGCTTTTAATTATTTTGTACCACTTGGGTTCTATGCAAAATTTCCCAATTTAATTTTACCAAAAATCAGGGTGTAAAGTAAACTGAAGTTATTTAGTTATTTTTTCTCTCTCTCTCTTTTTTTTTTTTGTTTGTTTGTTTTTGTATGGTTGTAGATTGAGCTTTTTTCAAAGGACAAACATATTTTGGAATAACAAAAATATCCATATTTAGTCATATTGGTAAAAGTACTGGAAACTGCTGTAGTATTTCTGAGGCCCAGGAAACTTGGGGCCTCACTATCATCATGAGCAGAACATTGGATTGCACTTCTAATAGTGTTTGGCCTCCATGGGACAGACTACACCCACTCTCTCTGTAGTTATTGCAAGTGCCCTTTGAAAACACATTTCTTCATCATGCTCCAGAGTCTGAAGGAGATATCCTGTCACTATGTGATAATTTAGCATATTAAAAGGAAATTCATGGTTCAGATCCATCCTTCTCAACTTATATACGGTAAAAGGCATTTTTTGCCAAGGTATCAAGAACAACAAAATCTGAGACAAACAGTTCTGCCAGGTTTTCTTTTTTTCCTCTCCACAATTCAGTATTACAGAACTATCTCCCATCTTTCAGCCTCATATGAATAGCCTGACCAAAATCTGGAAGAATATTTACTCAGAAAGGCTGGGGAGCATAAATTTGGTAAAGTCTCTGTATGGGAACAGCTCTGAAGAAATTTTCATTTGGAAGCTATGATCCAGGAAGACATGGTTGAACTCTGAGCAGTCTTGCAGCAGAAGTGGAGTCTAGAAAACCCTGAAGCCAATTCAAGTTTTTGAGGTGTTTGGAGGTAGCCCAGGGTATTGACTCAGGACCTCCAGCATGACTCAAAACAAGATAGCTCGGGTTACCCAGCTTAAAATTCACTTCTCTGCATTGTTTTACCATTTCAGCTGTTGAACCGAAATGTTCCATGTCAAAGTAAAATCATGTGTCTAACTGGGAGATAGAATTCTTTCTCTTTTGACAGTTTCTCAAATTAGTGTGACTCAGCTCCTGGTCAAATGACAGATGACAAAAAACAGAGTCAAGATGTGGAGTTCTTTCCACCTACAGTGTGCTGACTTACAGGAGTCAGTGTCCCTCTTAGGATATTTTAGATGGTTCTTCTCTTCCTTGCTTCCAAGTTGGTTTTGTGACGCTTTACTTCCAGGAAAATATTAACCACAAATAAGTCTAGAAATTAACAAGAGGAAGAAAACAGACATCTGCAATTTGAAACTTATTACTGTTCTGTAATGTGCAAGTAGAGTTTGCTTCCATAAAGCTGATTCATAACCTTTCCTGAGCATCTGTTTAAAGAAAGGATAACTACAANAAATTCATGGTTCAGATCCATCCTTCTCAACTTATATACGGTAAAAGGCATTTTTTGCCAAGGTATCAAGAACAACAAAATCTGAGACAAACAGTTCTGCCAGGTTTTCTTTTTTTCCTCTCCACAATTCAGTATTACAGAACTATCTCCCATCTTTCAGCCTCATATGAATAGCCTGACCAAAATCTGGAAGAATATTTACTCAGAAAGGCTGGGGAGCATAAATTTGGTAAAGTCTCTGTATGGGAACAGCTCTGAAGAAATTTTCATTTGGAAGCTATGATCCAGGAAGACATGGTTGAACTCTGAGCAGTCTTGCAGCAGAAGTGGAGTCTAGAAAACCCTGAAGCCAATTCAAGTTTTTGAGGTGTTTGGAGGTAGCCCAGGGTATTGACTCAGGACCTCCAGCATGACTCAAAACAAGATAGCTCGGGTTACCCAGCTTAAAATTCACTTCTCTGCATTGTTTTACCATTTCAGCTGTTGAACCGAAATGTTCCATGTCAAAGTAAAATCATGTGTCTAACTGGGAGATAGAATTCTTTCTCTTTTGACAGTTTCTCAAATTAGTGTGACTCAGCTCCTGGTCAAATGACAGATGACAAAAAACAGAGTCAAGATGTGGAGTTCTTTCCACCTACAGTGTGCTGACTTACAGGAGTCAGTGTCCCTCTTAGGATATTTTAGATGGTTCTTCTCTTCCTTGCTTCCAAGTTGGTTTTGTGACGCTTTACTTCCAGGAAAATATTAACCACAAATAAGTCTAGAAATTAACAAGAGGAAGAAAACAGACATCTGCAATTTGAAACTTATTACTGTTCTGTAATGTGCAAGTAGAGTTTGCTTCCATAAAGCTGATTCATAACCTTTCCTGAGCATCTGTTTAAAGAAAGGATAACTACAACTGAACAGGGATGAAATGTTTGCTCCACATAACCCATGCATTGTCACACACATCTTCCAGTAGCAGGCTTGGTCTCCTCCACTTGCCAGTGCTCTTTCCTATTCAAATGGGATGAAAAATGCTTGTAGGCAAATAGAATTAAAAAGGAGCTGACAAGATACAGTATCTTGCCTTCCCTCTGCTCCATACCCCAACTCCAAGTCTTTTTATTTTGGGCATTTTCTGTAAAGGCTGAGTGTAGAAAGTGCCTGCTAGTCTTCAGCATTCATGACCAATCTGTCAGTCTCTTATAACCAAGAGCTGGGATACTTCTCCCTGCCACGTAAAGCTCCTGAGGGTGGATCCACTGATACATCGGGGGAGCCTGAACTAAAGCACCAAAAGTAGCACACGAGAAGAGAGCTGAAATAGCACAAAGAGCAAGGACTCGAGGGTGTTTGTCTCGCATGATGCCATGAAGCCAAATACTCCTGGCTATTAAAAGCATATTCAAAACACTCCTGGTCTGATAAAGAGGACACATTTTTACAAATTTAAATGGAACAGTGAGCATTACTGAAACCATCTGAAACCTGCTTGGTACGTTAGTCCACAGCAGCAGCTGGGTAGTAAGTGACAGAAAACTTGAAAGATGCTGAAAGCCTTCCTTTTGAAGCTGTCAGACTTAACACCAGCTTTCTGTTATAGAAACTCCCCATCCCACAGAAATACTGAGTTTCTATTTGACTGTTTGGCACATGAAAAGAGAAATAAAATACCCATGGACAGGTTGCCAACATACTTTAACCTGGATGGGGAGTACTGATTTCTGTAAAAGTAGCTCAGTCCATGTTTTCTCAGCATTTCACTTCTCGCTAAAAAGCCAACAAGGGGATCAAGTTCTGTGACAAAGACATCTGTTCAGTGGAACAGTTTTGTTTGGACACTTACACTGTCTCCTGACATATCCCGAGTCAAATTTATCTTCATAGAAGCACCACACAATGGTAACTTCCTCATCATCAAGTCAAAGTGGATGAAGTTGACAAGGAATTAAATATTTCCATCATCTAATACCACATTCCCAAAATATACATATAAGATTGGAGAAATACTTCATACGTTCCTTTTCATTTTGCTTCAAAGATTAAGCAAAAGATTGACAGTATTTACCGGCACCCCAACTGTTCAGGGCAGAACGTTACGAACTGTGAAATAAACTTCAGCTAAGGGATTGCAGGTAGAATAAGGTTATAAGAGTTTTAAATACGTGATGATTAGGTTTATATGCCTTTTGTACTGAGTGCAGATAGTGAGGCTTTTCTGAGGGATAATTTGGTCTGCCTAAATTAGGTTCCTTTAGAGAATAATTCAGAGGAAGAGCCAAGACACGGCTTCTGGTCCTGACTGACTCTCTAAGATTCGTATCCTGACTTCCTCAGACGAAGAGTCATATGTCAGAGATATTTCTATCTCAGAAATGTTCTCAAACTTCATGGATACATGAGATTCCCAGGTTCTCCAAATCAACTACAAAATTCTTCAGTGCATCTCACATTTAAATGTTTACTACTGTAATGAATATTAAATACTTTTCAAACGACTATCCCAGAACAAAATAGCAAACAGCTCATTTATGTCAACCTCAGGCTACACTGAAGTGATACTTAGCTACATTTAACATTCTTGGTTCCATAGCTGAGTAATTTAAATATTTTTTTAAACATATTAATAATTTGAAGAAACTTATTTTGACTAATTAGAGACCAGCTCTTCAACTGGCATGAGGACACAACGCTACTGTTGTCACCACATCATATAAACCTAGCGCTTGGCTTTGAAGACTCCTACTGACTCAGATCACAGCTGAAGATGTAGGCCACTATTTAAAATTCACTGAAAAACATTTAAGCCCTCAAACTTAATATTTGCTTGTGTTCATGCCATAAAGCTCAATGGCTATAATAGTCATGGAAAATTAACACTGAAGGGGCACAGACTAATTTAGAATGGATTTGTTTTAAACATGGATGAAGACAATTCATTTGCCTGATTGCCTAGAGAAATGAAGTTTTGGATGATGAAATTGAGACCAGCTGTTGAGAGAATAGGAAACTCAAAAACCTGGAGAATGAAGGGGAAGGCAGAAGTCGGCATTGAGGAAAAAACTGTCCAATTTCTCTCGGAAGAGAGTCAAGACAGCAGACAATCTGGAGGTGAACTAAGACTAATTCTTACAAAGAATTGGAAATTTAGTTATAAGAAAATTTCAGGATGAAGAGGGTGAATAAATTATTTTTTGAAATCTAGGTTGTGCTTCTGTTTTCTAGCTACTTGGGAACCTTTCAAGTAGACTACCACAAAATATTTTATGGGTAAAATTTGTCTTTTTCTGCCACGTTTTTAAATTTTCTGCTGCCATGTGGTCATTTGCATTAGGCTGGTCACATCATCATTTCTTTTCTAGGACTCTGCCACACATGGATGGGTTCAGATCTCTGTCAGGCACCATAGAAACTGGAGTTAACTGGCCAGCTGCCTGTGACAATAGGGACTGGCTGAGGAACTCAGCTTTCCTTTTGCAGTCTGCACTTACACAAACACCATCAAATGAGCTGCGTCCCTTACAAGCTTCTAATTAGACTTCTCTGAAGACAAGGTCATAAACAATTGAAAGGTGAAAAAAAGTTGGCAAAAAAAAGTTAACAGCCTGAACTACAGGAGCTTTGCTCTCGAAAACACTCAAAGACCACAGAGCTCTTACAATGGAAGGAGATGCGAGGTGCGCTCTGCCTTGAGATGGCCTTAAGGTCTGAATTCCCAAACCAGAAAGCCTGCAAGGATCCATAGTTTTGAGATGGGTGCTGAAGTCAATTACCTTTTAGTGAACAGAGTTTTGGAAGAATACTCTTCCCTAACAAATTCTGGAATCATGAAGCAATTGCCTTGCACTGTGACAGTCTCTTATCACAAACAATTTGGCTGCTATTAAAAGAGAAAACACTCAATACTTTGTTTTGCAAGCGAACATGAAAAAGCCTGACAAACAGTCCCTTAAATCCTTAACAGTGACTTAAGGAATAAAATAACAAAATGAAACTATGTGGAGGTTAATGCAGATACCAGATGGGAGACTTAGAGGAATGTCTGCAGTTAGCAGCACGAGGAAATCTGAAGGCCAATATGTGCAGACATTATGGCAGATAAGGTAGTGGAAAGTAATCCTCACAATGAGATAATATAGCTTTTTCATATAATTATGATATTTGAAAAATGTAGTAACTTCATTTGAAATATCGACATCTAGTCAGCATAAGCTATAACATTAATAGGCTGAGTAAAGAGAATAAATAGTTTTATCCTATTTAATCATAAATTTGGCTTAATGACCTTTATCTGATTATAAAGCAGCCCAAGCAACAATATTAAATAAATAAATAGAATATTAAAAGATTGTTAGCAGATAAGCTGCTTGGAAATTTCCAGATTAAATGTATTTGGGGGAGGGAGCTCTGTCATTTACCAGTATATACATTTTCAAAATTAAGATGACTGCACAGGTGCTCCAGCTGAGCCTCAAGTCTGTTGCTGTCCCTGCCCATTGCTGTGAAAAACCTCTCCTTGGCACCCTGGTGGGAACCAAACGATTTTTCAGGAGAGATGCTGGTTTGGCCAAAAAAAAAAAAACAAAACCAAGAAGCAAGCAAGAAAAAGAAAAGACAGCCTCACAACTAAAAAGCATGCTCTCTCCTTCATTACACACAAATAATAATTATTATAGTTTTCTAATGTGATTGACCTAAATAATTAATAAAATTGTAAAATCCAGGTTGCGCTTTCAATTTTGCATTAAGCACAGAAAATAAACTTCTCTTCCCAGCTGGGCACTGCACTGCTTCACACAGTTTCTTCCACCTTGCCTGAACAGACCCATGTACACTTTCTCAGCACCAGTAGCAGCATGAAATAATAATTAAAAAAACTAATAATAAAATCACAGTTCCTCCCTTCCACCACAATTTTCTCCCCTCTTTAATTTTCTTCCCAACTCTTGTTTTCTTATCTTTTTGTGCTGCCAAACCTTCAATTTAATTGGAGAACAGGTTAACTTAGAGCAAAATTCTTTTGGTACATTTAGTGTTTATTTGTTTGGGTTTGTGGCTTTTTTGGAGTTTTGTGTGTGTGTGTTTCACTTGTTGTGTTGCTTTGGTTTGTTGTTTTTTGTTTTTTTTTTTTAAACAAGGTCGGATTTCCAACATCCTCACGGAAAGCCCTGCTGATAGACTGGAGCAGGCAAAAGATGTAAATCAGTACTTCTGCCAAAGACAGACCTTCACTATAAGTCAAGGTGCCTGATAACTTTCTAAACAGGCTTGATTAGTAAAGCAAAAATAATATGGTATAAAGAAATTCTCAAATGCAGGTGTTATCACAGAATGACATTGGCTGTGTGATCAGGACAGATAATGTTTTATCCTGGCTTATGGATATATTTGCATCTAGAGATCAAAATGAGAATTTTATCCCATTGGCAAGTATAGAATCCATTTTTAAATGGGAAAAGACGGTTACAACATGGGATCTATCTTTGTAAAAGACTTATATACAATGATATCTCAGATACAGCAGAAAAATAAAATATTGTAGGCAAATAAATGAGCCTTAATGTGGGTTAAAACAATACTTCTGTGACTGACATTTTATCCTTGCAAGTTTCTGAAGTCTAAACTATTCTACAGGTGAGCTCTCTATCCTGAGATTTCCTCCAGTCCCATGAACTTAACTTTCCACTCTTGCAAAGTGGCCTGTTCAGGTGGAACAGGGAAAGCAACTGCTTTCCTCACTGGCTAACAGTTCTCTAGAAGAGCCTCACTAAGCACTGCTCAGAGGTACCTGAGGCAGGGATGGGTGTGCTCAGAAGCATTTTATTCTGTTATAAATGACCACACCTCTACACCGCCAGCCCCAGAGCAATGCTCATCCTACCCTGCACCCTAAAAGGAGCTCAGATGAGGGGTCATGATTTTCTAGATACATTTGTTTTTGGTCTTAAGTTACATATTTAAATTTGTAGGAGAGAGAAACTGACCGATGTGTTATGTTTTGGTAAAGAATGCTTGTTTTAATTGTAGCAAGAGGTCTCTGGTAGTGAAGATCCATATTGAAGTTCGGTTTATATATGTCTCTTGAAACAAATTGCATGTGCATTAAGAACCAGAAAACATTATGTATTTCATTATACATTTAATCTTGAATTGTATAATATTGAAACTTTTATGTATTTATGTTTGCATACAGTAATGATGAAAATTGAGTTTGATATTCACAGATCAATGAAATTCAGATTCCTATAGCACTGTATTCCCTTACCCTCCCATATCATCAATGTCTCTGATTTCCCCTTCCTTATCTGGCAGCTCACCCTGACTGATCCCTCAGCCTCCTTCCTTGACTTTCATAGCATCATGGGATACCCTGAATTGGAAGGGACCCACAGAGACCATACAGCCCAGCTCCTGGCCCTGCACACGACATCCCCAGGAGTCACACCATGTGCCTGAGAGCATTGTCCAACCACTCTCTAGGTGAAGAACCTTTTCCTAACATCCATCCTAAACCTTCTAACACAGTTTCGTGCCGTTCCCTCGGGTCCTGTCACTGGTTGCCACAGGGGAGATCAGTGTCTGCCCCTTCTTTTATGACAAGCTTCTCTGAAACTTCTCCTGTGCCAATTACCAGTCAAAAAGACAGAGCTTCAGGGTTTCTGTCAGAGAAGACTGAGCTTTTCCATCTTGCTTACCACCTTTGGTCAAATTTTCCAGAACTGAATATTCCCAAGAGTTTTAGCCTCTCCTCCCCCTGCCAATTCAGGGCGGAAAAAGACAGTGAGATATAGACAAGATTAGGTGGAAATTGCTGCAGCCTAAGCCTTAGAGTTTAGGAAAGCAGAGTTTGTTCCTTATGCAAACTGCAAGAACAGATGCTGAATACTTTCTAGCTACCTTCAAAACCTGCTGAATGTATTTGTTGGGGAAAATATAAATGACAAATTGACTTTTAGATTAATGGCTACCATATTGGTAATGTACAAATCACTTTTAACAGCCACTATTAACTTGGTAAAGAGAAGCTTGCTAACTGCTCTTTAATTAAGTACACTTAATGACCTTAAGGGGATTAGTAGCCTTGTCTGATAATCAATAAGCATGGCAAGATTGCCAACCCACAGACATGGGCTGGAGAACAAAATTAATCTGTGCAGATTAGTTGTACCTGGCTTGGTTTGTTTCCCAAGACTGTTGCAAAATTACTTCAGTCTAAAATACTTATAAAAACATATTAAATGTGCACTAAGTAGAGCATGTTTTACACAAGATTTTTCCTTATTTAATCAGTGTAACAATGGCATGTGTTTTTTAAGGAAATTTTTTATTCTGGCCAGGAGCTAGTGCAAATCAGACCGGAAGAAATAAANTGAATACCCATGTTGCAGCCTCCAGAGAAAGCTGGAGGCTGAAATAAAGGAGAGTGAACACAGTTCTTAGAAGAGCTAAACACTGCCCCCACAAATCAATCCCTAACAGTGGCAGAATTCCTGCCAGGTGCTGCCAAAGCCACCCTGCCTGCACGAGGGTTTTTCTTCTTCCTCTCTCCTGGGCTGAAGCCATAATTCAATCCAAGACAAATTGTGGGCCACTGGATAAAGCATAGCAGTTTTATTCTTTCCACATGTTTGGCAAACAGGAGGAAGCTTTATGTAAAAGGCAGATATAGAATTTTTTGTTATTATTACTTTAAAGGTTTCAGTGCCCACTTCAATACCCATGCCTCATCCCAGTACACAGATTCATCCCATCAGTTTGAGGGCTAGAGTTCAGAAGAGAAACCAAGAAGCTGCAGTAACACTGCAAGTGTAAAATGAAAAGTCCAAACCAGCAAAAATATTGTCCCTGCCAAATGTCAACCTCTCAACAACAAATATATGCTTACAATCTGATAATAACTCCTAAAATATGAGAATTAAGCAGTTATGATCAGGAATTTCTGAACACTATTGTCAGTTTCCCCTTTTTCCTTGAGAATAAACCCTCCCTCCCCCGCTCCTTCAGTCCAAGTGTCATGTCTGCAGTAAATCGAGGGGATTTAATTGCAAAAGAGAAACCTCTGTAAGACATGTATATGGTATATTGACACACTACCAGAGCCATAGGGATATTAAAATTGATTTCCAACAAGCTGAGGCCTTCTGCTTTCTAATCCTGTGTCCCACAAATATACATTAACCACTCCTAAACAGGACTAATTAGCTTCCAAAAATAGCTGCTTATATGAGAGGTGGAACATGGACATACATATCTTGCCTTCACACAGTTCAACAGCAGCTGCCAAAGGGTACAGAACACTTTGCACACTGACTAGGATGGTTCTTTACTCTCTTGGCTTTATGGGACAGCCCAAAATTTCAATTAGGCACTTGGTACCTTGCAACATGGTCGCTGCTGTCTGTGCCCACACATCAATTTTTTCCTGGATTTTCAATTCTTCTAAACTCTTTAGTTCAGAAGCACCTGCACTGAACATGCTGATGAAGTGCTCCATTGCCCACTCAGTCCAAACAGTGGTAACCTGCCCAAGGTTTTAACTGTAGTTAAAACAAGCCACCAACCTGCTGTATTTTAAGCAGCTCCTGAACAGCACCAGCATTCATCTCTGAGAGTGCCAGGCAGGTCAGAGAATACATTGTTCATCTCACGTCTTCTACCCAAGGGCTAAACTACACCTGACTCAACCTAGTAAAAACCCTAATTTCTCTCTTTCTACCTTAAATGCAGAGGGATTGGGACCTCCTGTCCCTCAGACTTCATTGCCCTGGGGCATCACTGAAACTGATGCCAGAGGAGGTCAAATTAAGCTAAAGCACCTGGAAGCCTCCTGCTGTCACAGGTGTAACAAAGATCCTGACAGCCCCATCAGTTCTGGAGGGGAGCCCAGCTCAGGCCACCCTTACTTCTGTATCACAAAATTAAAGAGCAGTGTTCTAAATTTTTGTTAAGATGCCTCTTTATCCCGGTATCTGCCTCCTACCTGGTTAGCCTTGTTAGTCCACTTAATATTCTGCACTGACTTAATACTACTACTAATGATAATAACATTAGAATATAACTGCATGGACTCTAATTGCCCTCAAGAGTGGTAGGCTGTTATGAACATAACAAAAAAGCCCACTGGAGCATTTATTCCCTCCTACATGCTCCATTCCTACATATATTCTTTCTCTCTTCTGTCCATATTTCTCTCTCTCCCCTACCACAGCTTCATTTTCTTTTGTATATAGGTCTCTTTTCCTCTCTGCAGATTTTACCTCCCTCTTCTAACATGGACATGACCTTCTCATCTTCAGATTCTTCCAAATCCATGGGCATGCTTGATGACTGCTGTATGCTACCCCTTCTGGCCACCATTAGTTTATCTATATTAACCAAACTCTGCTCCAGATCCCCATTGCTGTTGGCATGGTCTATAAATTTAAATAGATTTTTTTTTGCATTAGGTAAGTCCTTTCTGATACTCATTGCTTTGCCAAAATGAAGTCTACTGAAAGAAGTGCAATTTGGCTGGGCCACGGTGCCAAATAAAATTAATTTATCTTTAAGCTGAAACATCTGTTAAACGCATTTGACTTCATGAATGGCATTTCCAAACTGCAGCAGTCCAAGGAGCGTGTTGTGCTGCACAGGTATTGAGCCACATAGCTTCTGTTGCCTGCTTTTAGACACTGATAAAGGAAACAAAGAGGCATAAAGGCTCAGAGCCACCCATTGTGCAATTTGGATCCCAGGTAGCACAGCATTTGCTGCAGGGTGACCCAATGGCATCCAAACTGTGATACATTTTCTGTGAATCTCTCACGCTGGACAAGACTGTGTGTCCCCTCCATTAAAAAAATACCAGTGAGTTAAGGGAAGTAGAGAGACAAGTCAGCTTTGTTTGCTATAAAATACCACCTTCTTATGCTTGGCTGTTTCTGTCATGAGTCTATGAAGAAGTTGTGCAGTCCTAAAAGGATGTCACAGACTCTCTTGTTTTTCTTGGAGCCATAAACCATGTTGTGGGTAGGCTCATGGACCCTTTTGTTATGCTGCTCTGCTGAAAGGTTTTGTAGTGTAAAGTGGCTGACCTTAATCTTTTTACATTGGGAGCTGAAATTTTTTTCCCCCTGAATCTTCTGGTTGTAAGACAGAGTCCATTTATATGTAAGATATAAGAATAGCCTGGCTCAGCAAGTCATTTAGAAAGACATTTGGTCAATGTAAAGGAGAATGGGGAAGGAGGGGGAAGGGATCCCCCTCCCCATTGTTGACTTTTGTCATGGTCACCTTGTGAGTGGGTCTGTGTCAGGTGACAAAGGAGCAAGGGAATCAATGTAGGAACTATGTAAAACCTCATATATTGCAAGTATAGGCACGTTTACATCTTCCAGCATTATCAAGGCCCATCTAGACAATTTGCCTGAAATCCATCAATGTACCACAATCTCAAATATATCAAAGACAATTTTTTTGTTGTTGCAGTAGTCAGAGGATAAGATATAATAATGGGAGAGGACAAGGAGTCATGGAAAGAAATTGAAGAACTTACTCATTTCAATCCAGTCTGAGATGCAGAGCCAAACCAGTGCATCCCTGTAGTTGTCTGCCTTACAATATCTGGAATTGGGCTCAAGGAATGACTTTTTCCCTCCCATCACAGTTTGTTTGTGTCCATCTGTAGGGAGTGGAATACATGGACAGTACCAGTCTTTGTTCATATACATGGAATGATTCCTTATTTCCCCCAGTCTTAGTAGGACAAGGGATCATATCTCCACCCTACAGATGGAAAAGAGCCAGTAAATGAATGTCCAAGTTCACACAAACCAGAGCAAGAGAGAAACTTACTAATACAGATTTTTACTCCTTCTCCCCATTGCTGCACGTTGGGAAGCACAGGTGACCAGGTCACTGGCACTGATGTCAGCTCTGTGTGTTGCACTCTGCACATTCAAACTCAACAGAAGCAGCCCCTCTTGTACAAGGATCAGGCCGTGGCTTTTAGGGTACCTTGAGCAGAGAAAAGGAATCAACCCTGGACATTCCAGAATATGGCTGACCTTGATCTCATCTGGAGCAATATATGACTGCCGGGGTAGGCTGACCCTGACCCAAGGTCCCAAGTCACCTGGGAATGGGAGAGAACCAAAAGTGTCTTTAAATCACAACAGCACAGTGTGGGGAGATGGGAGAGTGTCACTCATTTTGGGAAAGAGCCCTTTCAGAGAAAGCTGATTGCAAGGAAGCCTCATGGGGGCTGAATGGACAATCAGACAGAAAGGTAAAAACTAAAATTGTATGTCTGCTGAGACTATGCTACAATATTCTTCATGAAGCCTGGGCTCAAACTGGAACTTGAGCATCTGTAACACTCACAGGGATCTTAGAGATATGAGTAACTTCTATTCCATCCCCAGGGCCAGCCCAAATGAACTTTATGCTGCTACTCCTTCCCAACAGAAATAACAGTGTGGGATGGAGCCCTGAGCCTAGAGCTGAGAGACGTAGGATGGGGAATGCACCCTTTCTGGAAGGAAAATATCATTCCCTGCCTCCACTCCACGTTAAATCTTTTAGGTCAGCATTGATAACACAAACATGGCCCTGCAGAGAGGAGGAGAATGAGGAGCCTGGAGGAGAAGAAGGAGTGAAAAGGCTGGGCTGGTGAAGGGTGTGCTTACTTATCACTTCTTTTGTGATCACAGAAAGTGGCTGTGTGATTATGCTGAGGTTTCATCACAGCAGAGTGGGAACAACCTGCCGGGAGTTAAGTGAGGTGGAAACCACGGGCATGACCTGGGATTCGGCCCCTGCTAGAGGAGGTTATTCCATGTCTGTGACTAATCTGTACAGCTCAGCCTCGATGGGCTATAGACACCTCAGTCCTTAAGGTGTTTCTGTCACACAGGAAAGGACAGAATAGTCAGTGAAGGGTCAGCTGTGGTTAAAGAGAGAGACCTGTGCACTTGGAGAGTGTGAGGGATGGGAGGCTTGCAGACCCCAGGGAAGACTGAAACACTTCTGTGTCAGAATAGAGAGATACTCCCTGGGATTCAGACCCAGGTATTTCTTTTTTTCATTTAAATCGCAGTTGCAGTGAAGAAGGAAACTACTGAGGGTGATATGGAGGTTTTCCATTCAGTACTACCCAGGAGCCCTGTAGACCCCTAGTTAACCTCTGGCAAGCGACACTGGCACTTCTCTGACTCCTTCGCAGCCTGGTATGAGAATTCTGCCCTTATTGACTTCCTCATGCTGCCAGTCCCTCACCTTGTGGCCATTCCCAATGAAGCTGTGAAATTAGATAGAGCATGGTAGATTGAACTGGAGAGTGTTAGGAGTGCGATTCATAAAGCACTTGTGATTTAAAAATATTTCTTTTCTTTTAACCCCTTTCACTTGCCATTTACCCTCTAACTCTCTCTCTAAAAAGCCTTTTGAGGGACTGCTGCAGCAGGTTCCCCACATCCCCAGCTGGGCAAAACTTTGCAAAAGACATCTATCCTCAGCCACACCAGCTCGTGGGTCTGGCTCCAACAGCCAGTCAGTCCACGGCTGGTGTGGGTGGCCGGCAGCTCGTCAAGGAGCTGGGAAGGGCAGGTGATGGGGGAATTGCTGCAGGGGAAGTGTACCCAGCAGCCCTCCCCTCCCCTGCAAGTTTCCTCCGTCTGCAGGTGAGTGGCAACTCCTCTAATTGTGTCCCTAGGTGGGGCAGATATCCTGCCCTCCCGCCGTGCCCTGTCTCACAGCTGTCACCCTGTCCTTGATCCCTGCGCTGCACTGCTCAAGTGCCTCTCTAGGAAATCCTTCTGTCAGCAAAGTAGGGCACAAAAATCACCCAGCCTTTAGATGGAGCGGCTTTCCACCAGTATGAGCACTTGGGAGACAGGGAAAAGGCAAACAGCGAGTGCACAACCGGGCCCCAGGAATGCCAAACGCAGGGTTAGAGCCTGTTTGCAGGCAGGCAGAGATGCGAACCCACAGCACATCTCCTGCTGCCCTCCCGGCGCTGGGTGCTGGATTGTACAAGGCAGGGATGGCACAGCCCAGCGGCTTGGCAGTCCATGGCATCAGCTGCTGGCAGTGGGCAGCCACTGTGGCATGGGCTGGAGAGGGAGGGGAGGCCATGAGGCAGCACAGAAGTGGAGGATTTGTGCTAAGGCTCCAGGACTGTCTTAAATCTCCAGCATCTGCCAATTTAAGTACAGCTGAATTGCTGGATAATTCTGCTGGTGGCGCTCCTGGGAACACCCAGCCCGAGCAGAACAATTTTGAAGGAAATTACATGAGCTGGGATTTAGTGTTGTCTCTTTAGCTTGTGGAAGAGATAATCTGGCCCATTTAATGTGGAACAAAATTTGCTCTGTTTCACAGGCGTAAGGAGATAGTTTTGCCTTGAGAAAGCAGCAGTAAATGACTCTGAAGTCCTGCTGTCACTTGTTCACCGAGCTGCCGTAATATGGAGTGGCAAGGGCTGTTTTCCTGGGCCACTTTCTACATATAAGTAACGCTCTTCATAAAGAACACCACTTAGTCTTATGACAAAATTCCTCTAGTGTGACACAGAAGCGCACTGACATCATTCTTGAAGGCTGCAGAATTTATGGCACAGTTAATTATTAATTTGGCTGGAATTTGTAAAGTAGAAGGGAGTTTTTTGTGCTTTTAGGCCATGCTTTCAGTGTGTAAATCTCTCATATGGCTGCCATAATAATATTCCTGCAGCTATGTTGTCACCTATTGTAATTTTTCTGCTAATAAGAAAATTTAAACTAACCAGGAATCCTAAATTTGGAGACTAGTTGTTTATTTCAAATATACTCTAGAGAAATAATAATGCAGTTCTGCTCTGAATTTAATTTAAACAGGAACAGGCAAAACAAATCTCTGCGGAGGGCATTTGACAATAATAAAATATTTCTCCCAGCGGGTGAGCTGGTAGCAATTGTATTGTTGCCATCAAAGCTCACGTTTCAGCAGGTCATTACCATCATAACAAGCCCTTGGACCAACTGGCATGGACATGCAACATTGAGCTCCTGATGGGCACATTATTTCAGACCTTTAACTTCATGGAGAACAAGACAAATACTCCTGGGAGCGGAGGATTATATTTTGAAATTCCTTTCTTTTCTGTTCTGCTTAATAATAAGAGCCTGCGTGTAATCAATCTACCGCCACTTGCTCCTTTATATTAACGGAGATTGTAAGGAGCCAGCTTGGGAATGTGAACACCAGGAGTCAGCGACCCTTAATCTTAACGAAACACTAACGATTAGCATGGCCGGGATGTGGCAGCACAAACACTTTGGGATAAAAATGGCAAAAGCAAATAAACGCATCCATATTCTTTTCCACAGTTACTTGTTTGGATTTTTTCCCCTTCTCTAACAGCAACCACGAGGAGGAAGTTGGTGATCTGTATGTTAAAGGCAACCTATGGACACACAGAATCAGCTTTTCATTTCAAGGGAAAACACACGCCTTGTGAGGCAGCTATGGTGGGCAGGCTGGATAACAAAGGATAGAGTAATTAGCGAAGTGCCATGTGAAATCAGAGACCTACATTACACAAAAGAGATGAAATGCAAAGGAAAGGTGCAAGTGAAGAAAGCTGTTAAGGAAAACTAACAAAGGCTATAGAAGGAAATGTAGAAAACAGATGGAAGCTGTCCCATTCTTGAGTTGGTGCAAGATGCGGGACAGGTAATGCTAAAAATTTTTAAAATAGGTGTTTTCTCCTGCAGAAGCCTGTACACACACACAGCAAAAAAAAAAAAAAAAAAAATTCAAAAAAAAAATTCAGGTGTTTTTGTGCTTAGGATAGGGTTTTTTCCCACTAGGGTATGACTGGGAAATGCTGCAGAAGGTCACTTAAAAATGTACAACATAAGGGCCTCTCTAAGAACAGTATTTCCATTTCTGTTCTCTTTCATAATCTTACTTTTGGTTTTGGTGTTTTTGTTTTTTTCATCCATATTTAGTCTTTCAGCACTGGCATTATCAAGAAACACATATAACTGCACATGCAGTAGCACTGACTGGCACATGATTTTCCTGGCATTTCTTTCTCTGAGAAAGCATCAGCTGCAAGGACCACACGAGGACATTTTAGTTGGTGTTTGCCAGACCTTCTCACACTGCGAAATCTCAAGGTCAAAAAATACCCGCCAACCAAACAAAGAGCCCAAATGACATCAAGTTAGGCCATTACTTGACTGCAAAGCTCCAGAGAAAATTCATAACCCCTCACAAATCCCCTGCCACATACGTGGCCACCTCAGGAAGTGGCGCTTTCCTTTCAGATCAACACCGATGGCTCTGGCTGAGGGCATGGGTGCCAATGAGGCAGTGAGGAGCAATGGAGCCCCTCACAAACACCTCCAGAGGCAAAACCCCACTCTTGAACTGGGATGGCTTCCTTTACCTGGGGAGCAGGTGGATTAGGGGAGGGGAAGGAGGATGTAAAGCACATCAGTCAAAACGTGGTTTCATTGAGGCGTACTCCCAGTGGGAAGACTCTTGCTTTGCCATCGTATTTTAGCCAAGTGCTGTTGTGCTAGCCACAGGTTGGTGCTGCAGCAGTTGAGAGCTACAGCAGACTGTGTTGTCTGAGCTATGAATGCCAGTATCCCAAGCTCTTTCTTTATTTTCTTTTAAGACTTAGTAGCTATTTCCGCAGTTTAGAAAGGTTTGTGCTCCTAGCCAAATTCTCCACAGATTCCTACTGAAACATTTCCAATGGATTTCTGTGCCCATTCTGGCTTTACTGCAGAGACAGCTTAGGGAGAAGGAAAGAAAAAAACCCAGAAAAACTCAGCAGAGACAGCCCTAGAATAGGGTTCATCTGAGAGCTGTGTGTATTTTTTCTTCCGTGATGCTCAATTTCTGTTGTATGGTGCTTCACTGTCGCCCTGATTTTTTTAAGACTTTCTAAGCCTTCTGATATTTACATATTTGTGAAGAACTTTCTCACACACTTTCTGTAAACAGCTCACAGTTTTTGCATTCCTTCACAGAAGAGGAGAAAAATTGATGGACTGTTTGTCTGTCCAGTGTCTTTGGAGAGGTGGCACTGCCACCATCCAATCCACTGTCACTTTTGGAAAACTATAAATACTGGAGTCAAAAAAAATAAACCCTTTTCTCTTCTCTTCTGATCACCTGAGCTACGGTGTGTGTCTGTGTTCTTTCGTGTCCTATAGTGACACTTCATGATCCCCTCACGGAAACTGGTACAGAAAGCATGATTTTTTAATTGCATGTGAAAACTTTAGTCAATGATTAGGGTCAAACACATGTTGAGGAAGTAAAAAGTGCCACATTTTACAGATCATTTTTCTTTTCTATGTGAAAATTTTTAACACTGCCTTTTTCACTTTTAAGTTGCAGTATTAGGTTTTCGTTTGAAGATGTACTTTGTGGTATTTAAAAATCAGGAAACTAACAAAAAAGGGGGGGAGATACTAAAAAATGGGGAGACCCAGCTCTGTGCATGCACACTGTGTATGTATAGGGATGCATGTATGCCTCTGTACACAGCAGTGTCAACACTAAAGCCCAGTTCTGATCATCTGTGCAGAGCCCACGCAGGATTCATCTTCCTACTGCCCTGCTGCTCCTTTTACTCAGAAAAAGTCCCCCTATTTCCCAAGACAGTTAAAACACAGACAGCACTGGCAGCAGGGCAGGGGTGCCTCTCGCTGTGTTGGCACTTGGAGGCTGTGAAACACAAAGAGCCCTTGGAGCTGCCCCGGTGCTGAGGCTGACACACAGCTCCTGTCCCCGAGCAGCCCCTGTGCCATCAGCCAGGGCCTCCAGGGGATGGCCAGGAGCGAAGGTGAGAAACACGTTGGTGAACACAACCACGAAACACTATCAAGATAGGCTAAAAAGCAAGAAAAGCACACATTAGCACTTCTGTGATGGCTCCAGAAGGGTCCACAGGACAGAGAGGCTGAGCCTGAGTGAGGGGGGTGCAGCCCCTCAGAGGGATGGGGCCCAGAGCCCATTCATGGCCAAAGTGCCCCTGCGCTGTTTCACCCGCCTGGGTCCCGACAGCTTTCAGGGATCTTCGTTAACACCACTGCTCTGGGGGCTGCTTACTTCCATTCAGCAACACGGGATCAAATAGTACAGGTTATTTTTCTTAATTTATTTTTTATTGTCACTCAGAACACATTAAAGGAGTCTCCTGCAGTAGGAAATGAATGATAGACTCAGTTGTTGATGGAGAAAGCAAAAAACTACATCTGTATGATATTAATGTGATCTTAAAATAGTGAAAAAGTTTTCTTTTATGATATTGACAGAGAGGCAATGATTTTGAGTAATGCAGGTTGATGTGTAGATGCTTTAAGATTAAGTAAGTGCTATATAAAGGCCTGCCAGCTTGAATTCTAATGTGCTATGAGACATTTTGCATATTTAAGAGTATGCAAAATGTCTTGTACCACACTGGAATTCATTCTGACAAGGCTTTATATAGCATTTATTTACACTCATATCGTACTTTAAGGGAGAAGTGCAAGCGCTGGCTCCGTTTTGAATGGAAGTAACAAAAGGCAACGCTAATTCTCTGTTTCCTCCTCCAAAAAAGAAAACAAAACCAAAAAAACCCCACAACGCAAAAAATAAAATAAAAGCAATCAAAAGTGGAAGCTTGTTTAATATTGCTCTACCATCATCCTGAAAGGCATAATAATTTGAGTTACACATCTGAACTGATTGGAGTTACAGAATCATATCTCCTTTTTGCATTTAACAATATATACAATATAAAATAAATACATTTACACAAATGGACATTGGTTGGAGCACACGGTATGATACACATCACAAAAATATACAGTTGATTGCTATACAGATGTGAAGCCCATCTACAGCTATAGACATGTTTGTTTTCATTTGTTGTTTTGTTTCGGTTTTTAACTACTGGCTATTATGCAACTCCTGGATTATTATAAGCAGTTTAATTTTTTTTGTCCTTTTGCGATCTTTGCACAATAAGACTGCCGTAAAATGTTTTCCTAGGCAGGTAAACAGAGACGCTTAAATAATTAAAATACAATCACCAACACCCATTTTCTCTTCTATAAGAAAAATAGCAGTTTTAATTTTTTATATCTTTTTATGTTATCATTTAAATGCAAAATAGTGGAATAAATACAACAATCTGATCTGATTGAAACAAATGTGTAACTTCTGGGAGTTACACAATCATATTGCTTTAAATAAGAAAAAAATTAAAAAATGAAGCAAAAATAGAAATTAAATTGTTATGGCTAAAACATACACCCTTTGAAATTTTCCCAACACTTCACATTAAGTAAGTGGTCTTGAAAGAACTCTTCTCCAGCAAGGTTTAAGATGAACAACATTATAAAGCCCGTGCAGTTGTTTTTTTAGCTAAGTTTCAGGTAATGGTTTTACAGTCTTGAGATACTTGTTCTTTTGCAGCTCCAAAGAATTACGGAAAATGAAAACTAAAGTTTGCACCGTGTGCCTTTAACACATCTCCATTTTTTGTGTGTTTTTTGTATACTTCTAGTTGATTGGCTTTTGACCCTGAAGCCCAAGTTCTTTAATGTGATACAGCAAAAACAATATTTATATTATATATTTATATATATATAGTGTACTTGAACAGTAGCAACTTAAACCCTGCACAAACTTTCTGGAAAATAAACTTTTTTTTTGCACTCTTACATATATAAATAATCTTATAGAATCAGCACCTTTTTCCCAGGAGTTGTATTTTTTTTTGACATTTTTCAAAAGGGATGTGCCAATTTCTGAACTCCTATCACAGCTATAATTTTCAAGTTATTGACCATCTGAATGAATTGCTAATGATGATTTACCTAGAATCACACTACAGTCACTTCTCTACTGAGAAAACACAATCTACAATATAGTCCCATATAGCTAATGATAGATACACATTTTTTTTTTTTTTCCTAGCATGAGGCCAAGAGAGCATCGGCCCATTGTTATTTTGTTTAAAGCACACAACGTAGCAATAGTTTTGGAAACTTGTCCGCACCAAAAAAGTTTTGCAACAACACAGAGCGAGTTAATAACAACATCTGAGAGATGATTGAATAAAAGCTATATTTACAGCATTTAAAAATTAGACTTATCTATAATCTTGAAATATTCAAAGTTTTATTTCTAAGCTATACATTGGTATTCTATAATAAACTGTTACAGAAATTATCCCTTGTTTTGAAAATATTATGATTTCAGTGTGTATCTGTTCATAACGAGTATTTGTTTGGAGTTTCGATCTCTTAATTATTACTAGGAAGAACTTTATTACCGGTAAGGAATAGAATATACTACTGTAATCTCCTGAGGAATTGTACATCCAATATTGTCTCTAATTCTACCCTGTGTCTATAAGCACACACCACAAGAATCCAAACACCACAAGAAGAACAAGACGACAGTCTTTGAATGCAACATAAAAATTCAGAAAAGCACAGCAAACATGAAACATTGAAAAGCTGAACTACATTTCTTTTGTTTGTTAGGATTACAATTTTAATTACATCTGTGTACATAGAATAAGGATGTTCACATAGTACAGGGAGCAGCTACTAACACTGGTACATTGGTATAGCATTTGATGGAGGTTATTGTTTATTGGTTATTTAGCGACTGTAGTTTTCTGGGGGCATCTAATCGGTTTATACATTAGATTACACCTCGTAACAGTCTTGAAACTGACTGACTTTCATGCTGTGACAATACTGGTTGAAAAGCACATATACTGGTTTAGCTACTTGTTAAGGATCGCCATTTACAAACTAAAATCTAAATCAATAAATAAGGTATAGAAGTGTTAAATTCTTCAATTTGGTCAGAAATCTACTATTCAGATTTCTTAATTTTGCAAATGGCGGCATTTGCCTCATCGCCTCTAAGCTACTATTGGCTCATAGGGTTTTTCTGCGTGTGAGGTTACAATTTTGCAAACAGGCAGTAGTATCTCGTTCATTTGCAACTGAAGCAGTTAGAAATCACTCGGCGGCCGTGCCCCGGCACAGTCGCTGTCTCCTAACACCGTTACGGATTGGTATTTGACATGGAGTACTTCTATGGTAGACTACTCGGATATACTGCAGGTGTAATCTAATCCTTTGAGTCAGTGAACATTTAGTTATAAACTGGAGCTCATGTTAAGAAACTGGATGTTTTGGACCAGACTGGCACACAACATAAATTGCATCCGTGATAATATGCACCTTCCCTTCGACTATTGCTTTAGTAAGATAAATTCCCACATTAATAAATGGCTGAAAACTGGTAAAGCTGGTACAAAAAAATCTCCATTAGTAAGAAGAAACAAAACATTTAAAAAAATCTTCCTTCAGGATTCATTTGTCCTTCATTATTGTTCATCATTGTTCAAGCCAGCACAAAAATGCAGTATTTCTTTCTCTTTAGTATTGCATGAATGAATAAAGCTTAAACTATTCCCTGAAAAAGTTACATCATAGCTAACCTAAGAAATATCTGGAAGACTTGAAAAAACAATTAAGGAATCAAATGGCTGTAACTGATCTAGATGGAAAATGCAATGATAAGAAGCAGCCGATGCATCGTCGCTTTAGTCGCTCTAATTAGAGACTGCTCCTATGAAATCTAATACTGCATTCAGTCAGTTCATCGTGTTGTACTGTACTGCTAGGTACGGTGCTTCTCTCTTTGATTCCTTTGTCATTGGGGACATTATGGTTCATAATAAGTTCACTGGCATCCATATTATGGATTTCCATCCTTTGGCAGGCCTGGCTTCCATCTCTCTTCAATTAGAGACCTCTTTTAAAAAGTTCAGCAGCAAAGGAAAAAAAAAAAAAGAGAAAAAGGAAAAAAGGAAAGGAAAGAACAGAAAGGAAAAGGGAGAAAAGGAAAAGGAAAAGAAAAACTGCATCAGAAAGACACAGAAGAAAAAGTTGAAAGCTGCTTCACAGTCTTGCTGCTAAATATCAGTGCAGTCATTTAGTCATTTTTTCCTTAATTAAACACTAAGTTTCTTTGCCATTATTATCCTGTTTATTTTCCCTTTTTTTTTCTTTTTTCTTTTTTTTTTTTTTTAAAACGTGCATGATGGGGAAGCCCATGATGCTTTAGTCAGACCTTGGCCTCCAGCATTTCCAAAAAAAGTTTGTGCATGGGGACTTTGCCTTCCAGTTTGATGTTGTAGAAATGCTGCACAGCCTTGGTGGAGGTTTGCCTCAGGAGCGGGAGAGTCATCAACATCTTGCCTGCACGCCGAGGATCCTCCATGTGCTGCCCGGCCTCATAATCCTGCAGAGCCTCATGTAAGACGTCCTGAAGCTTCTGCACTGCCTCAACATCCTCTATGTGCATTGAGTCTGCAAAACAAGCAACAGGAGGTTTCAGTCTGGCATGCCAGGAGTTTGATAACGCTACGGCTGCACGACACTTTCACTGGTTCTGCCCATCCTCTTTCACAAAGAGGGAAGATAATTACCCATTAATTTCTGTATTGACCTTTAGGAAGGCGTACTTAAATGCTGAGGAACTACAAACGTACAATTAACTCTTGGGGAGGTAATTCTTCTCCACATCCTCGTCAAACAGTCACCCTCGGTGCTCCCCAAACCATCTGTATGGTTACTGCTTTGAAGGAATGACAGTGCCTAGGGGCTAAAGGAATGGAGGGTAGAATTCTATCAGGAAAACAAGGATAAAGCAAGGAGGCCCTACTGTGGAAAAGCTCAGCAAAATTCTGTGTCAGGTTCCCAGGCTGCCCACTTGGAAGCCATGGACATCACCAGTACTCAGAAACACTGGCTGTGGGATCACTGCACCAAAACAAGGGAAATGCTGGTTTGAAGGGATTTCCTCATAGGTTTAGCAAATTTTTTCTCCCACAGGCATATTCACACAAACAGCGTGCTCCTGAGCAGCTTTTGTTTAGTGAAGCTAACATCTCCTACAAGGTGTATGTAATCCTTCTCTTCCACCCCCACAAACTGCTGGATGGAGTCCAGCAGTTTATCTTGTTAGTGTTGGGGTTTTGCATTTTTTATAAAAGACTTAAAGCAAACACCATGCCCTGCACCTTTGCAGGTGAGATGCCTTGGTGGTGTAAGTATTGAGTGACAGGCCCAGACGCAACACACACCAGGAACTAAACTGAACTGCTACATGATCCGAAAAGATTAGAGCAATGGAAGTGTGAAATAAAGAGAAAATATCTAATTGAAATAATTGTAAACCCCTCAACTGGATAGATAAAGAAAGTGAAGATGTCCCTGAGAACACGCAGTTACTGGACCATGCTGAGATTACTTTGGATGAGCAGCCCTAATTCTCCAACTTTTATGTAGTCATAAATGCCAAAGAAACCCTGATGTGGTCCAAAGTGAGGTGAATCCAAGTAAGGAAAAACAGTTGTAGGTGAAAGAGGACACCAAACAGCCCCTATCAGCTACCAAAATTGGGATGCTCAACAGACTTACAGGGCCAATAGAACACCACATGAAAACACAAATGCTGCAAGGGGGTACAAGTCCCAGGGACAGGCCACACCGTGCAAGCTTTGCTCAGGGTGAAACTGGGACATGGCACTATTAAAGTTCATGCTTGAAAACTCTATTTAATGTAACTCTATTTAGCATCCTAATTTTTGGTTTTGGAATAAAGCCCCTGTTCACAGACAGAAGAACAACTGAGGAGATGGATGATGAAGAACCCATTTCCATCACTGTTTCCATGAGTTGTAACCAGCAGTCTGATGCTCTGGATCAGTACTTGACAAAGTACTGTTTTACCCTGTTGATGATTAAACATCAAATTTTGCATGTGCTTCAAATATCTGAATTACATCCAGAGAATTAAAATGCATCTAAGACTCATTTACTAAACCTGACATGCAACTGTTTCCTCAGATAATTAGGCCAGATAGTAAATACCTGTCTCCTCTCAAATAGAAACACGTAAACTGAAACACAAACCAGTAAGTAACAGGTTAACAAAAATATTCCAGCTCTTATTGTCACAACAAATGTGCAAATTGAAAAGAAAAAAAAAATAAATGAAAGTTACAGCTCCCGCTCTAAAACAGACACTTAATTATATACAAGTTTGGATCATTTAGCACGTTTTATTGATTCTGATGACAGTTTATCTGTTAATTACACATAATGGAGTCCTATGGGAATTTTACATGTTTAATAATTCTGAGTCTTACTGAATACATGCTCTAAGAAGCATGCAGCTAAGACATACGCTGCTGGGATGTGATGCTGCACATCAAGGTGCACTGTGCTGAAAGCGCAGACACAGAAATCTCTCTCTTAGGGATAAAGAAGGCTACAACATTTTGAAAAAGATGACAGGCAAATATTACTTCTATCAAAATTTAGTTCTAATTAATGTGAGACCATTCCCTGAATCCATACATTTTTGATAGTTTTCTAATATGGTAATTCTGTCCAGTAATTCTGTGTCAATAAAAGAAAAGCCCTGAATTCTGTGTCCTACAAACAGATGTAATCGATACAGACATGCTAACACACACATGCAGACGTGACTGATGTCTTAAGCACAGTGTCCAGCCACCAGGCTTAATTTGGAATGCAATCTCCAAAAACATTGTTGTCTTTACTCCATAACTCTTTACCAAGGCCTTGCATATTCATTGCTGTGCTACAGAACACACGATCAGCTACTTCAAGTAATTCTTCTATAAACCATGTGCTGTTTATGCAGAAAATACATGGCTTTTCCTCCTCTCCCCAGATCCACAGTGCCAAGGCCAGATTTGCTGGGGAACCAAATAGGAGCATTTTATCTGCAACAAATCCTTGATGACTCAAAGACTGACTGTTCTCATTACATTTTTTTTTAAACACCATACTGCATAAAAAGACAGATCCTTCTGAGAATGTGAACGGTTTCATTTTTAACCCTTTAAAAAACTGGTCTGCTTCTTTCCCAGAATCAGTATTTATAACAGTGACTATAAGTTTGCAAATAGATGGATGGAGTCCAGACTAAATATTTTTCACACAGAAGTAAAACTTGCCTAAGATGTTTAGCTCTGCAGTTTGGAGAGCAATTTGGCCTGCAGCAATAGGACTATCTACACTCTACATATAACTTACAATGAAAATGAGTGAGGAGGGAAGAGAACACCCCCAGAAAGAAATAAAAAAAACGGGCCCTCTGACACAGCTACTACATTTCATGCCTTAAAGCTCTTACACTGTGTGGAAAACATCCAAACACAAGGGCTCTCACCCCCTCCTTGCAGAGGTGATTGTGTACCATCCCTCTGGTAAACAGGGCAATTATTTACATGGAGAAGTTGTAGTACTAAAGCATTTAATGTATTTGTGGCTGTCTTTGAAATTGATTTAGTAGCCGGGGAGAACGTGCCCAGCCGGCTTTCTGCCCCCAGATGGTGGTTCAAGGAGCAGTTCAGGAAGCTGTGCCTTGGGGAACAGATCTGGTCACAAGGAATGGGGTAAGAAAAATCAGCAGAGAGACGGGCACTTCCAGTGGTGATTAAGACTTCAAACTGTTCTTTTAAAATGGTGATTTAGGTTGAAAGTTTTAAAAATTATGTAATCAAATTACTATGATAATTTAACTCCCCATTTACAGAAAAGACTCAAACTAATTTCAGCCGTACTGATTCTAGGGTCTGCCAATGTTTAAATGCAAACTCAATAAATCTGTGCTATTTAATTAGACCATGATTCAGCTTGCAGATTGCTCAGGAAAATATTAATCTCTACAAAAATCCTTCTTCAAGTTTTAGCCTTGCAGTCTGGAACTTCCA
Organism: Bombycilla garrulus; assembly: GCA_013400315.1. NCBI lineage: Eukaryota > Metazoa > Chordata > Aves > Passeriformes > Bombycillidae > Bombycilla > Bombycilla garrulus. The sequence continues at coordinate 921,804 of VXBU01002005.1, forward strand.
CTTTATTCCTGATATTAAACGAATGTAGATCTTAATCCCTCAGGTGTAAGCCTTTGAAAATAAGGAAAATGGTTGAAAATGCTGAACTAGCCAAGGGGAAAAGAGGAGGAAAAATAAAAGAGAGAAATCTTTTCAGTAACTACAGACTGGCAGATGTAGAAGTGAATTCAGAGCAGGCTAACTCATTACTAAATATTGCTCATGTATTGGGATAAACTCAATCCTCAGTGATGTCATCAAGAACCACTGTAATTTAAGGAAACAGTGACAATCTGTGTGACAATCTAGAAATAAAGGAAGACTTCCACAGAAAATATGAAAATTAATTGTATGTGAGTTTGAATGTTCTTCCTATACCATGAAAAACCTTTTTGTTTATGGGTTGGTTTGGGGCTTTTTTAAGTGGCTTTGCAGTCTGAATAATTTACAATTACATTCCACATACGTGATATCCAGAGGAAACCTATAGCCAGATGCAACACACCAACACCTATATAAATTATGTAATTTCAAAGTGTCATTTGAAAGACAGCAGAATTTGATGATAAATGCCCTGCACAAACATGATCCCAGGCTGATGAAACTGAAGACAGATAAACACAAGACTTGTTGATACAACTGCTGAGAACATGGGATTTCCCTGGCAGGGAAGAAGTTGTTCCTGATCAAAGCTGCCATGGGAGAGAGTGAGATCAACAAACGAGGACATGGACTCAGAGCTCTGCTTGGAGAATCTCATTCTATCCTTGCAAATGCTTTCTTTCACCATCATAGGATGGGAAAATAGAATTGTACCTCCTCTGATCAGTTGATTGATTAGATCATTGCACAGAAATAGGAGAAAACTGGAGTTCTCACTCAAGAAAAACACCACAAAGTCCAGACAGAAACTCAGATTACAATCTACCTCATTTAAAATTGAAGCTTCATCTCAAATGCAGCAAACAAATATCCAGCCACCCAGGAATCATTTAGAACACATCACAAAGGGCGACAACTAGCTAAAAATTGGAAAGCACCTGAACTAAGGGCAAGGAAACCTCTCAAAACCCTGCTCTGAGGAAAGTTAAAGGCTGGTATCTATATATTTTTTATATAAAATCACTCAGAAGTGGAAGAAAACCAGAGGTCTTAAGTGAAGTGTTACTTCATGTCAGAAAAGTCAGAGAGCAAAAAGAAAATAGGACAGTGAATCAAGCAACAGAGAGCACACAGCAGTGAATACACACATTAAGATGCTGGTAAACCACATTGGATGGTAGATACCAAAAAGTACTTGAAACACAGCAACTGCTGTGATGTTTCTGATTCCATAGAGCCAAGCAGTTCACAAACTCAGTCTGGAAAAATCCCTTTAGAAAGCTCTAGGATCCTGGAAGAACTGGACGGGATCAAGATTAAAAACAAAAAGCAAAATGGTTTTTGCTCTATGTAAGAATGAAAAAAATCCTAATCTGGTTATGACTCAAATAAAAGAGATTTTTTAATCTAGATTGTACTGCCAATCCAAAAACCCCACAAAACCCACTGGAGTGTTTATTAATGGGTGAATTGCTCTCAGAACTACAGAACCCCTTCCTCTCCCCCTGTGCCAGATTTGCACAAGGACACAAAGTGCTTTCACACATTGTGTTTCTGTATATTTTTATGAGAAACACAACACAGTGACATTTTGAAAAGCATACTGCTTAAGACAGAAGCAACCCATGGAAATTGCCAATCGCAAATCAGATCAGGTTCTTGGTTCCCTCACCCAGCAAGAATTCCTGTTCTTTTTCCATCCAGAGCTGAAATTACCCCAGACACTTACTTTGGTCTTCCCTGTGTTGGGTAAACACATATACTTCATTTTGACCTGCCTGTTTGTCCTGAGCAGAACTGTTTGCTGAGATCTGCATGGTTAGCCTAAGAGACAAGCACAGAGGCAAACAGAGTATTCTCCCTCACAAAAGAACATGGCAAAAATGGTCTGACATCTGGAGTATTCTATTGGAAACAGACACTTCAATCGGAATAGATGCTGAAAATGAAAGATGAATAAATTAAGAACTCCTTGTCCATTGAAATTATAGGCAGTGAAAACTGAAACCAAAGGCTTATGTGATTGATTTTAGTGAATGAGGCCTTAGTCTGGATTGCCCTGGTTTGGCCTACTTTTTAGAAGATAGAAAAACTGAAGCCTCAAAACATTCTTTAAAACACAGTAGGAAATGAAGGTGTGTAAGAAAAGAAATTACTTCAGAGAACAGGGACTTTATTTCAGGGACTAACTGGATTAGCACTGAACTAAAACCACTGGCACCAGGAAGTTAAAACACAGTAAAGGAACATTTTGGTTTTTATTCCTAAAATGGCTTACTTTCCACTAGGAGAGGTAGTGAGGACAATAAATACAGGAATATTTACTGCAAAGCAGAACAAAAGCCCACTATGAACTGGTTCAAGACCCTACATCATAAGGCTAATAAAGGCCTGTAAAAAAGGGAACTTGAATGAAAGAGATGGGGGATGAGACACCAACTAAAAGAAAATGTTGAATAAAAACTTCAAAGTACTTTTTATTCACTATGAGATATAAGAAATTACCACAAGTACCACTGAAGGCAACTAAGCTGGGCATCACTTCTTGCCCTTTGTGACTCTCATGCTAATAACATGCAAATATTATCTTCTTATTCCCTAAGTGAGGAATAGGTCCAAGTTAGTTACTAGCAGAGGAGCTTCCAGAAGAAAAAGAAAAACAAATAGGATTAACCACTGATTAACCATTAATTAACCACTGATTAACTCAACTGCCATTTCCTAATGCCAACATTAAGCAACTGGTAACAGAGTTATTTATTTTCTCTAAGAGTTGTGGGTGTCATCTATTTGACTACATAAAAATGGAAAATGACAAATAAACTGCTTTCAAGCAACATGAAAGCTTTCAGTATAGTGGTGACTTCTTTTTCAAAAAATTTGTTTCTATGCTGTAGTATTCTGTATACAAAACTACATAGAAGAGTTAAGACCTTACCGTTTATATTTGTCAAAATAAAGACTGGTAATACACCCTTAACACACAGCTCTGTGTGTGTATCAATTTTTATCTATATCTATGCCCAGTCAAGATAGGTATGTCTTAATCATTTATTTGAACACTAACAAGATGACTATATAAAACAAAATGAAAAAATTGACATTATTAGAAATTAAAAACAGCATGCTGTGACATGCACTGGGAATAAAGATAATGTCCTGTGGAGTAAGTGATCTACTGGGCTCTACCAATTAATTTGTATTATGATAATATCATATAATGGTGATAGCCTAGTGCTCCAAGTACACTGGAAAGCTAAAAAACTTATAAAAACTTACTAATTTTTTAACAGGATGAGACAATAGTGTAACTTTGCTGGCACTAATATTGATCTGCACTTTATTATGCTAGAATGCACATGATAGTTTTTGGTTCACATTCCTTCTGTATTGAAAGGGTGATTTTAAATTATATATTTTTTTTGAGATAATATCAAAGACCAGAAATGTGAGGGTGAGCAGAAGTCCTTTTCTCCTCCTTGTGGTACAGGCCACACAGCCAGTATTAGCATTTAGGATTAAATTTTAAACAATGCATAAGGCTGTACTTTTAAGTGTCTAACATCTACATTTGGGCCAGGTTTTGGAAGACTGCAGCCGCCTATTCGGCAGATGCACAGAGATCAGATTTTCTAATATGCTGACGTATTTTGACACTCCAGCTTCTTCCATTAGGTCTTAGATGGGAACCGAGCTTCTCTTAAAACTCTGGTCTCAGTTGTGACTCCTAAAGTCTTCTGCAACATTTGGCCTGGAGGCCCAATTTAGTCCCTAATGATTAGGCAATTTCAAAAAATTGCTCACCTGCAACTCCCTGTTTAGTATTACCTTAATCAATCCATGGGAACACGTCCCAGCACAGAAGAGATGAGCAGCTCATCTTTTCTGTGCCCGAGCGTTCCCGTGCACGTGCCTGCACTTGTGTACACTTCAAGCATATTTTGTAAATATTTCACCTTCCCTTACACACGAGGAAGTAATTGGTACATGCATGTTTTGGAAACCATTCAAAGTTCATTTTCTGCGTGGGTAAACAAAGTGCTCATTGGTGCCAGCTCGCCTCATTTGGGCGGTGTGAGGCGGAACGCGGGGCAGCCGTGTCCCACAGCTTCCAGGTACCTCCTGGCTTTTGTGTACATAAGGCAGGGAAAGAAGGGAGGAACTTGTGACACCAGCAGGACAAGGACAATGCCAAGGAAAGAGTGACTTCTCTGAAGTATAAAGGCAGTGTTGATTACTGTCAAATCAATGCAGATGCTTAAATCTAACCTGATAAATTCCATATTTACATATTAAATCTAACTGTTGAAATCATGCCTGTACAGACACAGCATACGCACGACTGCAATGTCTGTACATTTCAGTATTGTGCTCTTACACACATATTTAAACTTCCCAGAGTCTATATGCACTCAGTTTGGAATCAGTGACAATCTACAGCATAGCCACATCTTGCATTTCTGGAAATTTATGGAAGTTGGTGTGGCATTGCCAGCCCTGCACGGGGAACACTTGATAGTGGCTGTCAGAGAATCTCCCTGAAAAACTGCTACTCCTCCCCACCTTTTAGGGACCAAATGTCAGGATTATCTCAGATCCAGCACTGCACAAATGGGCTCTGTAGACCTAAAGGAAAGTGTGTTTTAATGCTCACGCTACAGCGATTTGTTGGCCAAAACAAAGCTTGTGGTATTTATTCAAACAAAATACAATTGATATGAAGACAATCTACAATTTCTTTTTCCTGCCTCCAAATACCAGCAGGGAAAGTACTATGACACAGTATCATAAATCACTAACACAGATATGGAGCTATAAAACCATCTTTGTCTACTGTTTACAGTAGAGTCAACCTGGGAATCTTCTAGACAGTGTGGATATGGCAAAAATGTCTGAAACACCCAAGATTTCTTATTATACTCTCCACAGCTACAAAAAGGGCAATATATTTTAAACTGGAAAAATAAACAGTAGAAGAAAGCAGAATAGCGATAAAAAGATACTAAAATGTGAATTTCTACTGGTTGATTTTCTAATGGCATTTGGTTTTTTTTAATATAGATACATTTTCATGTTCCTAGTTATATGAAAATAAGCTATTTTGCTTTTGTCTATATGAAAAATGACAAAAACATTTAATCCAACTTAAAATTTATTTTGATTTTAGCAGCATTTGTAAACTGAAACACTAAGGGCCTGATATCCACTGATGAGCCATAAATCTGCAGGTGCTGTTTTACATCTTCAGGTTAGTGTAGCTATAGCTGGTAGAAGTTTGGCGTCTTAGGCATGCACAACCTGAAGCTGCAATGCTGAATGTCAGTATCTGAAACATTGTTCAAAGGGAAGTGGAATGGCTGGGCTACTTCTTAACTCCTCATTGCAACAGTTTCATTTTAAGACAGTCATTTTATTTCTTTTAAAATGAAGGAAGGAAATGTTTTCACTTCAATGTGCCCTGAATTTTAGTATGCTGAACTGTATTTATCTCTGACATTATCCTGGCTGTAATTTCCAGCAAAGTTAATGAAGCTACAGATGATTTTGATACACTCTATGCACAGTGTATGACTAAACTTTTCTTTGGCAGCAGTTATTTTTTATTATTACTTAAACACTGCATATATTTTTTCTTTTTTGGGTGTGGGGGGGAAGGTGGAAGTGGTATTTAACATCTTATCCATCTATGCTAGCCCACATCCTTTTTGTCAAGTAAACTGCAGAAGCATTTCTAATTCAGTCTTTGAATTACAGAATTTAAATAAGTACAAAAGCCCTTCTCCATTTAGACTCCTAATTGCAGATAACTTTCTTGCTCTGATCATTAAGCATGACCAATTTTGAGAAATAACCTTCCTGGTACTGCAAAGCATCCTCAAGTGTCTATTTACAATGGTCAAAAATCATAAATAAATCTTCAATTAAGAATAATTTTGATCTTGGAGAGGCATTTCAGCATTTTGTTTAATCTGGAATAAGATAATATTCCAAAATTAAGGGCAGAGCTAGTGGGGTGGAGAATATTTTACAAAGAAACTAATAAGCATTTTGGCTTTGGCATGTTTTTGAATTATATTTCCAATTAAAAATGCAGAGTGCTAAATCACATTACAAAGATAAATAGGAAACTACAACTTCATTGTTGAAAACAATTTCCCTCCTATCAATCTGAGGATTCATGCATCAATATTGTAGATGAACTGTTAATTACAAAATCAATTAAAAAATTATTTCTAAAAACAGTCACGCGTCCTGGCTCTCAGGGGGGCAATTTGGGCAGAAGGTCTCATCTCACTAGGACCGCGCCAAATCACAAGTCGTCATCCACAAGTAAGCAAAAGCAATCTGGTTTTTCATTTTTCAGCGCGGCTGAGCCCAGCCTGAGATTGATCGTCACATATGGCCCCAGAAAACAAACTGTCAATACCTTGAATGCTGCAGAATTTGAACAAATAGCCGTCCGCCCATTCAAGCCACTCATTGCATCCCATTTAACAGATTTTATTGACAGTTTCCTTCTTGTAATTAAAGGGAAAACTACTGGCCAGCAACCAAGATAAAGTTCAAAGATAGGGTCAAAACAAAAGCAGATGGAGGGGCACGGTGTGACTGTCAATGGAACATAGCATCAGAGCATGTTATTGACACACAGGTATCTAATGATCGGCACGTCATTAAAGAGGGATCTATCGTGAACTTTATGCAAATGCTAAAAGGGACTTAAGACCACAATAAAGCATTAAGGAGACACAAAAAGAAAAACAACAAAGCACAAACGATTTTTACTTATCTGACAGTATTCACTGGTTCAGCACTTTTAAATTCAAATGCAGAAAAAAAAATTCTTTCTGAGATCTTTTAACTCCTGCTGCACAGGTAATAATTTTTTGCAGAAGCATTCTCATAAATGCAGAGGATCCGTAAGGTAAGGTGTGGTCCTTGTGAGATTCAATACAGATTTCCTCGTTCCTCCCATATCCCGTATTCACCCTATCAAATTAATCAGTAGCTCCCTTTAAAGAGAAAATATATAGCATATTCTCCAGCATCCTTTCTTTTGCTTTAATTGCAATGATTAGACTTGTCTGGATTATGAAATGGATTTAGGAGAACAACATCTATATTCATTTGAAGCGACCTCAGCCTGTAACACTCTCCAAATAATACGGCGGAATATTCTTCACTCCTACAGAAATACATTCCTCAATTACTTTGAACCAGAAAGTTGTTCTTAGTTTGAACAGCTTTTTTTTTTTTTGCCTTTTAAAGTCTGATTAGCAATTTTATATTCTAAAGTCCTGTTTTAAACCTTCCCACAGAAAATACTTTAGAAGAAAGAAAGAAAGAAAGAAAGAAAGAAAGAAAGAAAGAAAGAAAGAAAAAGAAAGAAAGAAAAAAAGACATTAAAAATGTAGCAACCATCAAGCCACTCTGCCAACCTGAATTAGCAAGTGCTATAGCTTTGAGGGTGACAAATTCTTCTTTCTCCAGCTTCATGCTCTTGTATTTCTTTACCAGCTGCAGTATGGCATTGTTAAGGTCAAGAAGGCCTGCCAATTTGGACTGGTCTTCATCCATAATATAATCTTCAGCATATACAAGCTCATCCTCAAAAGAAAGTGACCGGTATACAACACCGAGAATCAAGATCTCCATCCAAGCACTCTGCAGAAGGCTCATCTGGTCAGCTAGAGACAAAGTGGAGAATCCTGAATAGGGAAAAAAAATCAAACAAACAAACAGGAAAAATATTAAGCACATTTGGAAATTTGATCCTCTTTTTATTTATTTTTATATACATTGTGATAAAACACGTGTGCATTCTATTATTCTCCCTTCTCCTTTTGTGTGTCTCTTCCCCATCCTACTACAGGAAGATAATCAATACAAAATCAAACGCTTTTTAATAAAAAGAAAAGTTCTGAAAAAGCAGGAATTTGCAGGCTCTTCTTGTAAAAATCGTATTAGTTTGTGGGGTACTGCAGTGGCAGTCTGTGATTTGTATGGTATCTTCTTTGTTCTGAAACACTTGTGCTTACTCGTAAAAACCTAATGCTGTGAAACAGGGATCTGCTTACTCTATCTACCACTACCATAATCCAAGAAGGATAATTTAGGAGAAAAATAAGAAAACTTTATTAAAAGGGAAGTTTTGATGTTTTAATAGAGATACGGTAAGGATGAAAAAGAGAAAAATTCTTTTTGAACTTTAACTTCAGGGAAAAGAGAAGTAACACCCACCCTTCTCAGAAAATACACTTATCACTTCTGTCCTGGCCTTTGCCACTACTACACTTGTTGAAATAACAAGGTAGCACACTGAAGTGGTAACTGAATAGCAGTCACACCATCTTTTTTGTGAGTGCAACCAAAAATTTATCAAATGCCTCTTAATGAATTAAACTTTTGCTTTTTTTTTTTTTTACCCCTCTTCCTGCTGTCTTTCCTAAGAGGATCATGAAGGGCAAACATCTTTGCTGCTTTACCTTTTAGACTCTTGTTTACAGCACCTGTTAATTTATTATATCAAACTGCTAATATCCCAATCACATTAGGTGCTAGAAAACAATATGAGAGAGGAAGTGATTTTCCTGGCCTGTTGGTGAAATGCAGCCGTTTGCCAGTTGGCACCATCAACCACAAGTACTTAATAAAATCATCAAAGGGGATTAGTCAAGCTTTTCTTAAAGGGTCTTAAGACATGTCTGAGGCTTTCATTTAGTTGTTTATGGAGTTGCTTACATGTCCTTTGACAGGGTTCCCACTGGAAGAAGATTTTTTTTGGCATTCAATTACACTTAAATGCACTTTTCTGTTTTTAAAATCGAGAGTTACAGTCATGCAAGAATATACCATAAACTAGCAAATCTGCAAGGCATCTACTGCAAACAAGATTTTCTCTATAAGCACTAAGCAGCAAAACTAATACAATAAAAAAGAAAAGCCCACATCCAAACCACCAGGCATCCATAAAAAAATGAAACATAAAACTGGCTGCATGCGCTCTCTCTCTCATTTTTCTCTCCCTCCTTATTTGTTTTCATTTTCTCTTACTGTCTTTGGAGTCTTGTGATAGAACTGTAGCTCTCTGCCTTAAAACAAAACAAAACAACAAAACCTGATCCAACAACATCAGGAAAGCCTTGAAGATGTGACAATGGAAAATAACACATCTGTGATTAAATAAATAAGAGGGAAATGGAGAAGAAATAATAATTTCAAAGGTTTTAGGGAGGAATTCATTATTTCAATTAGCTCCAACATTTCTGTTCCTTGCCGGCTTTCAAGAACCAGTTTTTCTGTAGCAGCAGATGGACAGAGAATGTAGCCTGCAGCACCGTCCTGTGACAGCCCCATTCTCCCTCCCAGACACTGCTGTTAGTAAATAGATTTACACATTCTCCAATCTCCACACATCTTTCTGCCGAATAATTAAAAGCAGGATGATTAGTTTATTGAGTGGAAGGAGGAACTTTTTTATTGAGGTCCATCCACGATTTTATCAGGGCCAGCACTTTTACGGTTGTCATGAGGGTGCAGGCATCCAATTTTTCTTATCTGCCTGATTAATACAAACGCTGTTTCAGGACGCATTAATTAACAGATACAAATCTACGTTCTCATGGAAGGATCAATACAGAGAAGAAAAGAGGCATCAATGTGAATTTAGTGCTGATGATGGAGAAGGCACTCTATTGACATTTACGTGCATAGAAACTTTAAAGTTGCAGTAGAGCCCTTTTGTCCCTGTGATTTACAAATTAACAATTTTTCAGGTATAACAATGTTTCACACACTTCTGAGAGGTTTAATTAAGCAAAGGCAATAAAATCAGTTTTGATTAAAAAAGTTTAACCTGCAATTTCTCTTTGTATCCTTTTTCTTTTTTTCGCAAAAACTCCCCAACTTCCTTCTTTTTTTCACTTATCTATCTTCATACCGGTTTGTTGGCATTGGTCTTATTTTTTTAAAAAATAAATAATGCTATGTTTCAATAACATTTATTGTGTGCCATAGTCAAAGAAAATTACATATGCCCTATGAGGGGGGAAAATGGGTTGTTGATATAATTTATTGTACCGCACTCCTGAAAAATCTGCATTCTGGAGCAGTAAATATACCAGTTGTTTTTATATGACACATAAAAAATCAAAAGAAATTTTTTACATTATAGAAAAACTGGCAAATATAAAACATGCTGTTCCACTCTTCAATAATAAATCAAATCAACATGACTATTTTGTTCCTGATCGAAGTAACTGTCCCTTGAAAGCCTGTTCAGTAAAAAGCATGTTTTAACTTTTAAAGGCATCCCTCGTGGGAATGCAAAGCTGAATCAAGTTGTAATTAATCTGGTTTTGTTTTTTTTCAGAAAATGTGAAAGCATCCAGCATGTCTCTTGTATCACAGCAATGCCCTTTTAATATGTGCTTAACAAGGCACAGTTAAAATAATAGATTACACAGACTTATGTATTTATATACAGACATTAATTTTTAGCTGTTTGGAGAAAGTTATACTTACTTCACGCCAAACTCTGAGTCTTTGAGCTCTTATTATGTGAATCCCCCCTATCAACCATGTTCTCTGACAAGGGCATATTTTCTGTATCAAATTGTAACCATTTTTTAAAAGTCTCCAACTTGGACCCTTCCCGCCTTCTGACCACTGTAAACCTCTCCAATCCCATCTCCAAGGCCTGTCCAAACCACCCTGGGACGCTGCATGATGATGGTGTGGGTTGGAACTTTGTCATGCATCATGTGGGTCCTTAATCCTTTAGAATCTTGCAGGTCACTGTTTTCAGCGCAGAACTGTGTAACAACATTTTAAAATACAATGTTGTGCACCTTTCTCCCCCTTCAGCATGTACCATATTGGTGACAACTTTGATCTCTCTCCATCTCCCTCCCCAAGTCAGTGCCATCTGATGTATCCCAGGCGTTTGCTGGCAGGATGACTCCGTACCTTGACCTGCAGTTAAATAGCGTGTTTATCTGCGATACAGCACACTCCAAATAAACCAGATGACAGTCTGCAATAACGTCATTTGGAAGGATTGAAAGGCTTCTCAAGAGTCAGGTACCCCTGAGGTAAGAAGCTTGAAGGAAGCATGTTTTGTGCCAACCCTCCTGCCATCTTCTACTAGATGCTCGTGTGCTTGACAATGATGCCATGGGCACTTGTCAAGATTTTTTTTTTTTTTTTTGCCTAGCAAACTGATGCACTTTGCAGTCAACTTACAAAAAAGGCTAAGCATTTGAAAGTGTGAAGGGCAAAAAATATCTGACGGCTAGTCTTCAAAAATACACTTTCATTTCAGAAAGCATAAATGTTTATTTCCTGAGCTGAGTGTTGACAGAAATAGGCTGCAGCGCAGGCATATGAATTTAACCCCTGGTAGGCATTCTGTTCAGTGTGGTTTTTATGTGGCTCAATGCAAGCATTGTAAATCTACGGGGTGTCTCCTAATATCAGTTAACAGTAGCCTTGATTTGCTGGTTACAGATTTTCTTCCTTTTTTCCCTTTCTTTCTCTTCTTTCAGGGACTGTAGTGTTTCTTCTGCTAAAAATAGATACTTTTATACAAACAGCGTATCACACTCAAATTGTAATTATGCCATAATGACTCACTGAGATCACTGAGTGTGGATTGGGAAAAAAGGTTGATTGAGCAACTGAACATACGCTTGTTTTTTTTCTTTTTGCATACCAGTAAATCCAAAGCTCAACGAAAGCAGCCATAAATAGGTAAAAAGGCCTTACCATTTTTATTATAGGAACAAGGGGCATTGAGCTGACTGCACTCTGCAGTGCTCAGCACTCCAAGCCAGCTCCAAACACAGTTCACAGCCTCTTCAACAGGGCTGTTTAAACCACAGATCTTTTCCAATATCAGCACATGCACCACTTGCTCTTTATTTCACATTGCACACAGCTCCATGCTAAGGAGGGTAAATTTTTTATATTCCTGAAGACCCTTTCCTCTACTTCATTAAGATGGACTTCATGGACACTAACTCACTAGGGGCCAGAGTGAAACAGCTGCAGATGGTCAAGTGCCGAAGTAAGATCTGTGCCTTGCACACAGCACCTCGAGAACTACTGACAAAAAAGAAAAAGACAGTGGCTGGACTTACCGTTGTTTTCATCTCTAAACATCTGATGCAATGCCTCAGTCAGGCTACTCAGACTTAAATCCTAGTGTTTATTTCATTTTGCAGAAAGGGAATTTCCCTTTCTCTCTTGTATGTGTTTAAAAATCTGAACATTTTATCAAACCAGTTATGAAATTTCTGGCAAATCTGGGAGTTGCTTGCCTTTTCTGATAATTGCCTCCCATTTTTTAACTGGTTGTTAGTGTGATTGTTATCTTTATGAGTAAAATATTCCCCTTGCTTGCCCTGGTTTGTACATCAAATATCTTAATTTACATTTTTTATAATCAAAGCTGCACTTGCTCATGACATGTTCACTAGTGTGTTGCAGATGCAATACATTTACACAGTTGAAATATCAAGAGTTGGATTTTTAAATTATTTACACTTAATTTTGATAGATTAACTTCTTTCTAAATGTTTTATGGGTACTGATGTTTCTAGCACAGGTATTTTTTTTCATTTAAAAAATGATGTATAGTCACCACTGTCAAAAGAACAAACTAATACTATAAATACTTAAAGAAAATATTTTAGCTTGGATTACTTTATTTAGAGAGTGTGTGGCCTCATGGTCAAATAACCAACAATGGCCCAAAGGTTTATCCTGGCTGCACTGAGAGAATGTAAAGAACCTCCATTTCAAGATCAGATTTGTGTCCAGTGCCCTCGGAGATGTACAGCTGTCAGTCTGCCCTCCTCTCCCTCCCCAGCACACACTCAGCCAAGCGCTTGGATCCATCCAGCAACTTCAGCTGCCTTCCAGGGATGTAAACAAAGGCCAACGAAATTTCTGCTAGGGCAATGTAATGTTTTCTAGACATGATCATAGCATTTGCTGAAGGAAACCTTCATAGCCTGACTGCCCTTTGCTATTATTCTCTCAAAAATTCAAGAAGATGGCATAATTCATTTTTTTAGGCTACATGTAGGGCTGAATCTCATACATAGATCTGAATTAAGAGATCCTTTTTATTGTATTAATTAAAGATAAAATGGATTTAATTACATTTCAAATATTGTGCAGTCCAAAAATACGTAACAAGACCCACAAACATTTCATTGGTTTTGAAAACCATTAAACAGAAGGAGAGTGCTCTCACTAATCACCAAACATATTTCCCAGATTATGGATGAAATTTCATGAAAGCTGGAACAGAAACAGATACAACTCATTATGCCAGGGTGAATCCATTATTTCAGGTTTGGTTTGAGGTTTTTTTTCATACCCCTTTGTTTATGAAGTCCCTGGTCAAAGGCTAATAATTGCACACAACGCAATAACCAGCTGAAATTCAAGTCTGACTCAGAATTTTCATGTGAAAGGTATCAGCTCACAAAATAATAAATGTGTTTTCCCAGACTTGTAAATGTAAAATCAAGTTTCAAAAGCACAGATTCCAAGTGACCAGAAATACAACCAAAGGCTCGATTTATGCTGTTTGCTGAATTCAGCTTCCATGCTCTATGGAACTGAGGTTCTGCAGTTAAAGGGAAGCTTAGGAATTGATTCCATCCAGTAACTTTTGCACAGTGAGAGCACTGCCTTTCCTGGGCAATGCTCTGCTCTGCAGCCTCCCCTCTCCTCCCGCGACCACAGCAGAGCACTGCAAAGGCAGCACCGGGGCTCTGTTGTGAGCGGCGTGACGAGTGGTGACTGCCATCTGTTACCTGTGCAGCCCTGGGAGAGGGCAGCTCGGGCTGCACTCACAGAGGTGCCCACGAGTCACTCTGCCTCGAAAGAAAAAATACATTTGGAGAGTGCCAGGATGTTTTCAGCAAAGCCTGTGCACTTTCCTTGGGTTTTCTTTAAGTGTGTTTGTACTCTGAGCTCTTGCTGTCAGAGTTCTTATAAAATATACATATTTTTTTATATTTTATAACATGGAAAAATTCCTGTGATAAGCACTTTTTCACTAACACCTACCAGGAGGACGGGAAATGCCACACAGAGCACTAAGAAACCCGGGGCTGTTATCACAACGCTACTTTCATCTCACTGAAACAACAGCAGAGAGATGGCACTGCAATAAAAATGCATTCACACTGCATGTCCCTCTCAATGCATTATGAACAATGGATTCTCACTAAGCAAATATTCACTTGTCAGAAGTATTTGCAACACTGGATTCATTCAGCAGGACTAAGTAAATCAAGTTCACAGCAATTTAAAAGCAGCAAATTAGACATTTACAAACAGTGAAGATGCTGCTTGTCTAGCATGACCTTTCACTCAAGCTATACAAAAAGGTGTTAATGTAATTTAAATACCGGTTAGGAATATTTCTGGTTTGTCTTTTACCCTGTGAAACCTTACATAATAACACTAAACAGGAGCAATTTGAGGCTGTCATTTCTTCCCAGGGTCAGATGCACATAGTGAGATGTAACCCACTACAGCTCAAACTGATTTCAGTACTGAAATCAGAGAAACCCCTCTCAAACCACACAAATATTTCCAGGCAGCTACTTTTAAATTTCTTATTTCTAGTTTAAGTGCAAGTTCTTGTGAGCTGCTTCTTTAGTATTAGTAATGGAAAGGAGTTGGAAAATGGGACTGACTGAGGATGTCTCCCCGACTTTAGCTAGTTCCTAACACCCTGCAGTGAACCACTAAAGACAAAAAAACCTAGTGAGTTGCTCTTGCTTCAGAACAGAGCTGGTAAGACCTTCATATGCATGGAGTACTTTACAATGGCATTTTTGGAAACGTATTGTTGAAAGTATTGTACTCTTTATTTCCATTAATTTTAATTTCACACCTTATTATCTCAGTTTCCACTGAGAAAAAGGAAAATATAAGACAATAGAGCTAAACAGATTAATACCCGATTTTCCCTTTGGGCTGATTTTACCCCTGGAACTTACACAATTTCAAACAGCTTTACAGCAAACTCACACCAATCTTACATTAAAAAGATGTAAGATGAAACACTTGTATTTCGTTTTATCACCAGGTGCTCTGAGAACAGAGAAACACCTGATAAGTGTGTTCCAGAAAACTACTTTTTTTTTTTTCATCCCCCTTTTTTTTTCACTGTGTAAGACAATTAGGACTCGTGGTGCATTACCTCTCTGCAGAGAGGTTCTCAGTTCTAAGACACAGACAATGAAAAAAGTTTTAAAATTCAGACTAGCAGTGCAATATGGCCCAATGAAACTGTAAGTCTCCTTCAGGTCAGCAATATGAACTTGCAGATTCCTGAGGGTCATCTTTTTAACGCACTACATATGTGATCTGATCTGCTTCTTTAAAGTTCATTCTTCCAGTTCTTTAAAATTTAACCTTATGGTTTGGCTAGACTATGGGATTCTTTTTATTTTTTTTTTTGTCTCCTTTTTAAAGATAGTAGAGGGGACATCAGGATATAGTGTGCTCCTAAAATCAAAGGAGAAAATGGAGCAGGGTTGTATTTATGGCCCTGATTGTTTTATTGTTGTTGTTTTTTGTTTTTTTTTTCACTGAGCCTTTATTAAAAAAAATCATCCATCATATTTTCAACATAAAAATATTGATTAGACCCAAATTCTTCTTCAATCTGTTGTGGATATATGTATTTGACTATGAGTACAATAAAGCCAGCTTTGTTGGTGGAAAAATAAAAACTATACTTAGTTATTAGTGAATATAGGTGAAAAATAAAGAGTACAATGAATAGGGCTGAATTTCTTCCAAAATCCATTCTAGAGAACAATAATACAGTTCAGCTTAAAACAGCCAGCATAATAGCTGCATATCCTGTGTGTGGTATGCCTAACTCAGATCCTTCAACGAGATCAGCTACCAGAAAAGAAACTACAATCACACATAATTAAACAATAAGTATCCATCCTTTTCCCTCCTTTTTAATTTTTACTCAGCTAAAGAAAACTAAAAAGAAAAAAGGGAAAAAAGGGAAAACCTTGACAGAGGAAGCTTGTTAAACTAGCAACAATAATCAGTGTTAGTTCAGGGCCTCCCAAAACCTGCATATATTTACTGGGGATACCAAGAAATTTGGAGTTCAAACTTCTTCAGTACATTAGTCTTCAAAATCAAGTTTGCTGGATTGTAAAGTATCACTTCTGTGGTTTTTTTTTCACAGAGAGGAGGGATTTCTTGTGCATTTAATACATGTTGCCTTTTATTTGTAACCTCCATGCATCTGCTCTGAGAGTGCTTTTCCTCCAAGAGTGCTGGGTCACTGCTGTTTGCCTTTGCTCCCCTGGGGAAGCCACCAGTCATTTCCTCCCTGAGAGCTGTGGCAATCCCTGCTCCCTCCATCCTTCCATCAGGCAAAGTCAGGATTCCAGGAATTCCCCAATCATGTTAATAATATGAATCCAATGCAGGAATGTATTAGCATATGGAGACAACCATGTTTGCGATCCAATCAACGTATCTCTGTTAACCCTGTGCGTGCTGAGCTACCTAAAATCTCTTTCTATTGCCGAAATAAAATCTTCAGGTTGCAAAATTTGGGATAAATATCCCCTCTCCCCCTGTGGCAGGAAAAGAACAGCTCAGACCACTGTCCTACGCACTTTCCGTCTTCTTCCTAATTTTTAAAACTTTTCTGCTGGTTAGTTGATTTTCTTAATATGCTGCAGATGCCAAAAAATTCAAATGATGTTTTCAGTTTCCCTGGCTGGGGGAAGAAAGACATATTTTCCTACACGGATGTGAAATTTCTGGTTTACCTAGTTGAGTGTGCATGTACCATTAAGATCCTCTCTGGAGTCTGTGTCTTAAGTCTACAACAGTCCATACACAGGGAAAAAAAAAAAAGACAGAAAAAAGAAAAGAAAAAAAAAAAGGAAGCTGCCTGATTCTAATACACCTAATTAGCCATCGGCAGACTCTTAATTGCATACATTAGGATGATTCCATAGTGGAGATTAATTCTAAATATACCCAAGCAGCTGGTTAAGATGCCATGGATTACAGTGTGGACTGTACTTTTCCACTTAATTAGATATCAAAATTAAGCAGCAACAAGCATTTTGACATAACGGGGATCAAGCCGCCGCTTGGCATCCCAGAGCTGCACTAAAGTGACCGCTAAACAGAGCCGCACAGATGGAGAGATATTAAATGCCGCACTGGAAAGTAATTTCAAATAATAAAATATCAATATTTACATTTTAATTACCCCTACTGAGAGCCGCTCTGTCATTTTCACTATTGCCGACGCAGCAAGGGGTAGTGGAATGACATTGCGGCTCTGACTGCAATGACTATTTTGTTTCCATTAAAGAATGACAAGTGTTTTAGAGGCAGTGACACCCAGTGTGTGAACAAGAATGACAGCAGATCAGAAAATTCCTATTAAGGGAATAAATGACTCAACAAGAGAATTTACTTTAAGCAGCCAGCTCCTCCTTGAAACACATAATCCTCTCTAAATTTCCTGCAGGAAGTTTATTATTAGAGGTGCCTTGGAGAGACCTTAGCTTCTCATCAAATATTTAGAACGACAGGACCTTACACGATGACCGGTCAATTTAAAAACAGTAACATTCAATGTTAAGAGTTACACTGAGAGTTTGCGTGAATCAAAATAGTTTTGAGGGAGAGGGGAAGACAGGGAAAAGGAGATTCCGACCCCTAAAGACCTGAAAGCCTTGATGGTGCATGGAGGACACCAGGGTTATTTTTGCTGTCTTCACCAGTTTTACTGCCATTGGCACAGTGAGTACTCCACATTCCACCTGGGTCACAGAATCTCTGGTCTTCAGAATTGTACCCAGCAGGTGATGACAACAGGTAATGTGTACAGGCACAGCTTCAGACCTCTTGTTTCTCCCTGCCTATTCTCTGCACATATATAAACACCTTTTCTTTCAGTATGTACATCAGAAATCTGTGAGACACCTTTGCAGCACCTTAGGAATCTAATTACTTCTGATCAGGTCTGAGGTCAATCTCATGGAAAATATTATATTACATCTGACATGCTGCATTTACAAGATGAAAAGGAAGGAAGAAAAATATCAAAACAGTAAAGAAAAAAAAAAAATCTTCCTTGGGGATGTCTGTCAAACTGCAGAGATCTTCAAAGAATTTCAATGGCCTCAGACATGAGAAAGTGGGTAAGAGTAAATCCTTGGTCAGTACACCCAATATGCAGCTAAGTGACCCTCCTCCTGAGTCACGGCATGCATTTATTTAATAATGTGCAGAGCTCGACTTCTATAAATGTGACAAATGGCTAGAACAGAACAGGGGGCCGGGGGAGGGGAAGGCATGACGATTTTTACAGAACAAAAAAAGGAACAACTTTATGGCAGTGACTTTTGCTGGGAATTTTAGATCCAGCTCTGACATTAAGGATTAGCAGTTAAGTACAAAAATTTTACTCTGACATTAGCTGCTTAACTAGTTATCTTCTTTTTCCTGTCTTTTTTTCTTCACTTCTTTTTCTCTCCCTCCCCCTTTTTTTTTTTTTTAAGTACCCAGGAAGTACTTCTTAAGCATCCCTAATGCTTTTAGGACAAGACACTTCCCCATTTCTCAGGCACTAGCACCTTTTAATTTCTGAAAGAGCCACGGTTGAAAATCTTAATTAATTGTTCCATACTGCTTCAGGATCATTATGCAATGTAATAAAGGCCGTGTAATTATGAAATTTTACAGCCATTACCAAGGCTGATGGCTCGTATTTCATCCTCAGCTGGACCCAATGGCTTTTAGCCACTCAGCTCCCCTTTGATGAACTACAGACAGATCTATCAGGCCCAAACAATATCCAGGCAAGGCGGCTATAATAGCTACCTACAGATGAAGCCATAGATAAAGATAAACTATAAATCTACACACAAATGCAGGCACATTGCCTCAGGATGACAGAGGGGAGAGGATGAGACACTTGGGAAAGCTGGCGGCTTGCAGAAAGGCAACCTTCTCACTCTGTCTCTGTTATTCAGTTTGGAATTTGTTTGGTTTCTTAAAGATGCAAAACCCCTTAACATATCCCCCACAAAATTATGTATTTTTTAAGAACTATGAATTTTTATATGGAAGTTAAGGGGTCACTTTACCCATCTATTAAATTTTACAAAAGGGATTTATGTGGACAAATCAAGTCATCCTCCAAAGGAAGAATCCCAGTCAACAAGTTTGCAAATCATATTTTAAAAAGTGAATCCAGGTCACTTGTTTCTGAGACTGGAAAAAAAAAAAATATCCCTGATTTCTAAATGCATTATCATGAGCAGACAGAGGTGAGGTTAGATGATCCGCTTTCACTGGAGGCAGCACCAGAGATGCAATTTCATGCAACATTGTCCGACATTATTTTATTTTCAGTCTGAAAATGAAAATACTTCTAAAATTCAGTGCAAGTTAAAGAAACAAGGGGCTTATATATGCTCTTGATACCTGTAACACCAAAATGCAGTTTATGTCCTACTTATGGAGGTGACCTCCAACAATGCCCTCTTAAATTTAAGACAGGAGGCTCCCGAGTATGCAGTGTTAGTCCCTCCAGAGTGAGCCATGGCTGACTAAATGATCTCTAGGTGAGAAAAAGAAATGGAGAGCTGCAGTTCCTGACCAGTTCTGAAAGAGTCCAGGGAAGAGTGTGAAAACATTAGCTTGGAAACTGCATCTATTAGTTTCCATTCCAGAAACCCACGGTCAGTCGTGAAGCTGACCCCACGCTCGTGGCTGAGGATAAAAGCACTTCAGAAGGCAAAAAAAGTTAAAATAAAAATATAATCAGTACTCTCTGATTTCTAATAGGTCAACAGAATGGCTTGGCACTCTCCAAAGAAAACACAACAGGTTCAGAGGAGGTTCAGAGAACGTAAAGCAGTACCTAAGAAAATTCTTATGAAAAGAGACTCAGAAAGCAGGAATTTTCTTCCTCAAAATAGTGATGTACAAGAGAATGGAGTAGAAGTGTACATAAATTAATGATACAAAAAGTAGTTCTAAAGCTTTTAGTCTGTCCATCTCAAAACACAGACAAAGCACCACTACAGTAAAATGCAGGAAATGCAAAATGGAAGACAGAGGGAAATTCTTTATTCATAGAGTAGCTGGACTGGTGAACATCTTGCCAAAGAGTGTCACTGAAGCCAAGAACTCAGAGAGCTGATGCTTACATGGACAGCCAGAACAGCTCCAGGTATTAATACTCCAAATCCAAAGTAAGAGGACAAGGATGTTTTTCTTCCTTATTTTATCTAATCCTAAGCATAACAAATTCAAAATAGTTTTTCTAAGGTTTCTGCCTACTATGGGGTTCATGTCTCCATCCCCGAGGCTGATCACCTCCGAAGGCAGCAGAGTGTGTGGCCATGACCTATAGCATTCAATTCATAGCTTCCTAAAAACTGAAGCCTCAGAATTTGGGCTGCCTTTCTTTGAGGTGTTTGGAACATGCTCCTAAGAAGTGAAGCTCAGAACAGAAGAGCTTAGAGAGATGTGCCCCAGGGTAAGAACTTCAAAATCACAGCAACTGAGCTCTCACTGTACTGCCACTGTGAAAAGATGAAAATAATGGATATGGAAGATCCATGGTGTTATTATAGCCACAAAAGCAGGCAGGTGCACGTATTAGTGTGTGTTTGCATAAGCCTGTGTACGCACACATTTGTACTGAGCAAAGCCAGGGTATTCTGAAAGCTACCAAAATGAATAATGATCACCTGCTCATTAACTTGTATTCTTTGCTTATTAAATATGTCTTTTCTTCCAATATAAAAAACTGTCATTGCTGAAGGACAAAATAATAATGTAATCACCCAGGTCAAAGCAAAGAAATATTTTGTGAAACAGTGAAACGAGTCACAAAGGGTCACTGGTCAACAAAGCTGCACCTGAAGACAGGCAAGGAAATGCATGATTCAGGTTCCTCCAGCATAAGGCTGAGGATGCTTGATATATGCTCTTTAAGGACCACTACCTGCCTTTAACATGCTTTACAGAAACTGCACGTACGGTGAGTATTCACTGTGCCTGGTACGAACTGATCTGCTCCTTGCAGTGCACATGGAAGCACCATAAACATGCTTGAAGGGGAAAATAACCCAGCATTTACATACTAGACTATACAAACACCACCAGACTGTAATTCCTGGACAGGACTTTGAATTGCCTTCTAATACTCTAAGAATTTACCAGAACTTGGCGAAGACCTCTGTTAAAACATGCACTAGGAAAATTGAGAAGAATGGATGTAGACAAAGAAACTGGCAGATCTTTTACCTTCTCTGCTTTCCATCAGGTGGACTCATTTAGCCAAATTAGCATCAACCTCACAGGTAACCTCTGTGGCTTTACCTCTTTTTATCCTCCCTATCACTCATCTCAGTAGAATAAAAAGCAGCTACAAATATACACAGCAGGAGAATTTTTAAGTGCAAAAACTTCAAGTAGAAAGGAAATGCAAATATGTTATTTCTATTTCTATCTGAGGCAGCAATACCAGTTTGCTACACTGATCTAACAAAAATGATGATAATGTGAGAAAACACATAAATGCTACCTTACAATTTTTATTTTACAAATTAAATGCATGAAGTTTTAACCTCTATGGTAAATGTCTAGTCTGTTAGACAATGCCTATCAATATCACATCACTAAGATTACTGTAAGATTTTAATAAAATACAGCAAGGAATTTTGTGCATGTCAGAAAGTTAATTTGTAGTTTAGTGCAAACTACCTTGAAATGGAACTAGCTGAGACATAGTTTGAGTTTATTTTTACCAAATACAAATTACTGCAAATGAAAAGATGATTAGCTTTACCTATTTTGAGAAAGACTTTCTTTTCAGTATTGAGTTTAAAACATTTTCTTTCTTCAAGTGGATTTTGGGTTTAGTTTTTTTCATTAACAGCTGCATGTATCTTAAATATGAGTAGGAAATGTTTTTAAGAAACCTGCTTTAGAGAACACATAAACGAGAGGTTTTGCTAAGTCTCAAAAAACCCATGACTACATTCAGACACAGAAAAAGATATTAGCATTAGGACAGACCAAAAATGGAAGGAATATAGAGGTATAATTGCATGTTTCCTCTCTCAATATTCACCAAATGGGGCACAAATCGTAGCTGCTATAATGCATGCCATGCTTTACACTGATTTTCTACACTTGGTATTCCCTAGCTGAATTGTTTCTGAAGTCTATGGTGATTTTTTTCCACAGCAAATCAGCAGTTTTTCAAGAGGTCTCTGTGCAACCCAGGAGTATGACATTTACTAATGTGTTGAGATTCAGGGATTCTCCTTTGTAGAAGCCAACACTAATAAGAAAGATATGGTTCAGTGTCCTGGGTATTCTTCCCAGTTTTATTAATTAGATGGAAAGCTTCTCCCTCTGGAATACTGCAAGGTATTTATTAACACTTCAGCCCACAAACTAGAGTAAATTTACAGTAGTGGAGGTAATTGTTACATATACCAGCTCTTGTTATCAACTTGGCAGGGATAAACAAAAAAACCCCAGAGGTTTAGATTATGATCTTTTTCATGATATTTTAATTGTGCTTCTTAATCTGCTAAATTAAAAACTATAGTACAATCTTATTCAGATCACTGGCAAAAAAGATTATATCAATTTGCAACAAAATGTATGAATGCTCCTATCTCTTTTAATTATACAAAGAATTTAACAGTCATATTCAATATGGCCACTGAGTGACTGAGATACAAACTCTTTCTTCCGCAGTTGTACCATCTTATCCCTCTGCACCTTCACATTTTATTTCATGTCTCCCATCTTTTAAGGCACGTACTCCCTTCCCTAGATGATCTTTATTATCACCACCTTCCTTCTCTCCCTTCATGTTCAGCAGGATGAGATACTCCAGCAACTGCGTCTCAGCACAGTGATGACTGATAATGACCAGGCAGGCACTCAATAGTATCTCAGTTACTTCTGTGCTCTTTACAGAGAAGTGTTAGGTATGCCCAGAGATACTTCACGTAACCACGTTTCCCTCACTGTTGCTTTCAGCCTTCCTCCTTTTCTTTGCATTCTTCTGTTATCACCACTCTTATTCCTTCTGGGCACCAGTATTTCAATTTATAGTGCCACCAGCAGTGCCCTCTCTGTAATTGGTCCACACTAATTTACCTACACTTTTTTTTCTTACTATGCAGCTCTCAGTGCTCTCAAAAGCTTAAAGTTGGGTTTTACTCTGCAATCCTTACCCAATTTCTACATTCCTGCACCCACCAAGTGTTCTGATGGGCCCAAACACCTTAAATGGGCTCTACCATTAGGTATTTGAGCACATCTGTCAGTAATTTCAGAGATTACACAGAAAGCACAGCTCTGCTTTGTGAGGTTGTGCCATTACAGAGGTCTAAATAAAAACTTTCATGTGCCAGTACTGCTGGATCATCTCTTGTTTCTTTGGCCTTCTTCTTGACCCAGACATCTGCTTTCAAATGTCTGTTTCTTGCTGATCCTTCTTTATGGTCACCAGACATTTACTGTGACTTCCCTTATGGATGTTAAGTGCCCTATCAGTGATCTGAGAAAGAAAGGGGTGAGAATTTTCTCATCTAGTCTGTCAAAACCCCGCTTAGCTATCCTGACTGCACAGGGCACAAGTCATTTATAGCTGGCACTTGCCAAATACACCCCTGTCAAAGAGCTAACTAACTTACTAACATCAGCAGTTTTCAGGACTGTATCATAGATGATGTCAAAAGCATAGATGAGGCATGAGGTACATTTATACGGGAAGAATATGAGGAAGAATTTGGCCTTCCAAATCTTCCAAATGTCTCTCTTTGTAATTCTGCTGGAGTCACAAAATACCTCTCTGTCTCACAGTCTTTCTGTGCAAACTACAGATACAGAATATATAAATAAATCAACAGGGCTGTTAATGCTGTTTTATTCATTTAATACTTGAAAACAACAACAAATATTTTAACCAAGAAAAGGTCTACAAAGTATATTCAACACTTCTGTAAAGTATGTGAAATGGATGAAGGGATAAACTGGCTAAAATATTTAGATAAGGATGGAGCTCAACTTTAACACTTTCTCTTCATGCTCTTTTGATCCATCTCTCACTGCTGGCTAACGGGCAAAGCATGAGAAAACTTGATGCTCCTTTTCTAAATATTTTAGCCAGCTTATCCCATTATCCATTTCATATACTTTTCAGAAATGTTGAATATACTTTGTAGACCTTTTCTTGGTTAAAATTGAGCAGTGCAACAGAGTCTGAGATAGCTCCTACTAAGGTGACCATTTTTTCCCATGTATTTTTATGGATGCAGGACTATGCCCACAAAATGAATGTGTCTGGCGTTGCATTAGGATAAACACAAAGTAAAACTAGGACCTTGACCACACAGTGCTGACTTTACAGCACTGAGTGAGAGGGTCAAGTGCACCAGTGTTGTAAAACTGTAAACAGACATTGCTATTATACTGTATGTATGAAAATGCATAAAATACATTTAATTAACTCTAGGCTGTGATACAAACTGACAATTCTCAACTGAAATTTCAAAGCTAAGCTTGACACCTTTCGAGTAATTTTGCTCAGAAGGACACATATTTAGGCCAGATTTCTATACATGTGTATGTATTTTTTTTAATATATGAAAAATGCATATTATTTACGCAATTGCCTGGAATGTCTATTGGAGAAATACATATTTATTTTTAAAAGCAATCCATATATTATTTACTCAGTGGATGAGAATGACTTCAAAAACCCGTTCTGGTCCATCAAATAAATACATATTTATAAATGGTTTTTAAAATGCGTATTATTTACCCAATGGACTGTAATGGCTCTGCTAGTGCCATTACATGTAAATATGTAATTAGCCACATAATAAAAAATCCCCACAAAATTTCTCTGGAAAGCATTATATTTCCACGTGTCAATGTAC
This sequence comes from Bombycilla garrulus, assembly GCA_013400315.1. Classification (NCBI taxonomy): domain Eukaryota; kingdom Metazoa; phylum Chordata; class Aves; order Passeriformes; family Bombycillidae; genus Bombycilla; species Bombycilla garrulus. The sequence continues at coordinate 946,898 of VXBU01002005.1, forward strand.
AATACCTTTTCTATTGTTATTATTTTTCTTTAAACAGCGAAGGTGATTACCCTATGCTAATGACTAAGGCTTTGCCGTATTTCAAAACCCCACTAGCTCTGCAATTGTACAAAATGTAAACTTGAAATCCTCGTTTCTTCCTTTTAAAACCAGTTTTTTGGAATCCTCATCTTGCAGTTGGTGCACCTGGCCTGGATCTTTCTGCCAGCCCCACGGATGCTGACCAGACTTTGCATAACTGAACACTCCTGTCAGTAGGAGTCTGTTCTGTTCTCACACAAGCTCCTCCACACTGTCAGCCAATGCACCTGCACCATTGCTGGGCCATCCAATCTCGTACACTGCCAAACTTTACTTATTTATTTCTCTTTACATGGGTTATTTTCTGTGAAGCACTAAATATCCTGAAAAGTCCCTATTTCTAGTGAGAGTGAGGCCACAATATGGGACATGCAACTCCTGGACCACTGTGTATTTTATTACACAGTCCTGAATAAAATTCTATTTGAAAGGATGTAGCACCTACCCCAAGTATTTGGGAATTAATCTTAAGAACAAGACCTACAAGGCCGATGAAAATAGATGTACACTTTCCAACAGGAGTGAATAGTATTATTTTTAGTAGTGCATGTTAGTACGTGCTGGAATAAGTGTCACACATTAAGATGTAAATTTTATTCTCTGAGCTGAATGCCAGGTGATTAATTCTGATAGCATAGTGATCAATTGGTACAGGTGCTGCACCTGAGCAATGTTTGTTTCTGTACACATTGGTAGCAAAGGTGCAGCACTAACACAGGTGTCACTTGTGTAGCTGTGCAACATCTCTGATTTCCGGAAAACACACACTGATAGTTAGGCTGTATGTAGTTCTGCCCGTTTTTTCAATTAGATCCATTATTGATTTGATAAAAAAGCAAATTAAACATACCATAGTAGTATGTAAAATAGTTAGACAGAACATAAGGTTCCAGTGCTGAGCTTCTGAGGCACATAACCTCTGTGTGCAGCTTTTCCTCACCAGTGCCTCTGGAGACTGCAAAAATGGGAGACTTCTGCAAGACAACTCGGCAGCACCAGTCTAGCAACCGAGGTATGGAACATCCAGGAATACATTATTATAAAATGTCAGGAAGCTCAAACTTTGTTGAGACTAGAGCTACAATTACTTAGTTGCTTCATTTAGATCTGGCATAAACCTCTTGTTTTCACAAAGCTGCTAGAGATTGACACCAGTTTGAGGATAAAAATTGATAGATACAAGTAATAACTTTTCTTTTTTTCAAAGTAACAAGAAATATTGGTTAATTGATGGTATATTTCAAGTTGTCTAAATCTCTGCCATGTGGAATCAACACTGTGTGCAGCTTACAAGTATTTCTTTGCAACTTCCCCTCATTAAAGAATGTGAGTTTTGATACCAAGAATGAGTGACATGCAGCATTTACCCAGGACTTATATGTTTAAATTTTTACAACCACTCTCCCCACCCCTTTGCTCAATACGATGGGGAACCCAAAGCAAGTAGGTGTGTGTACTAGAAAGCCTCTTCACAAATTTCCATTTAATTCATTTACCAAATCAAATCAAACTGCTACTGTGAAAACTATCTTCTCACAGAGGGGACTAAAGGATCTGAGGTTCAGCTTCCCAAAGCAAGTTAGCTGAAACAAACGCAACTAACGGGATGCTGCAGCAGCAGGTCCACTCAGGCCACACAGCTCATGGCAAGAAGTTTCTTAAGGTCAAGCACAGTAAGCCCACTGTCTGGCTTTGGTGTGCTGGAAACCTACATTAAGTCAGCACAAGCCTACAAAATCCTCTTTTCTTATTTCTGCATAGCCACTTATGTCGGAGCAGAGAGACAGTATTTTGCACTCTCTCTCTCATGTCACTCAGCACTGTAAGAAGGACCAGCAATATCACTTCCAAGAGGCCCAAAGTCCTGTTGAAATTAGCAGCCTCCCTGCAGGACTGCAATTTTAGTGCCTGTACCCTATATTATTAAATCCATCAAAAATTTCCAGGTAAAAGCTATGCTGCTTAAGACAAGGTTTTGGTTTATTTTGCCACTCCTGCTGCCAGGGTGTAATCTTATGCCTCTTTCTTTCTTGAAAAGCAAGTAAGTTGTTGCACACAAATAGAGTCATTAATGGAAAGCAAGACATCCCAAATCAGACAATAAACGTATCAATTAATGCTTGGGATGCACGAGGCAATCAATTTTCCTAAATCCCAAATCAATTATAAACAAACAAAAAAAAAAGTATAAAGAAAAACTATTTGAATTTTCACTCCTCCAGAAGATGGCGATAAAAAAAGAGAGGGATAGAATCCGCCAGTCCTTCTGTCTGTCTGCTTGTTTTGTAATTACTAAACCTGAGGTAACTTGAAAAAAATTGTGAAAATGTTACTCTGAGGAAATACTCAAATTTCAGATTAAAATGTCCAAAACCAAAGGAGGACAGAGAGAAAGAATGCAGTAAGTATCAGGAAACTTTTGGTTTTCAGTCTTACACATGCACAAGGTGCCCGCACTAAGAAAAGGGGTAATGTTTCTCTTCCTGTGTCTTTTTGTGCACTGATGGAAGTGATGTCCTACAGCATTTCAAGTCATTTATTGAAGTTAGGTGGTGGTAGTGGGAATGTTGTTAAGGGAAGTAAAAAAAGCAATGTCCATTTGAAGCTTGTCTGTGAACTTTGCATGAACCGCCAGGAATAATGTAGTGTGATGACAAGCCAGTTATACCTTCCACTAAATTTGCTGTCTGGAATGAACTGAAATAGTGTTTGGTTTGTGTAATTACGTCCATCTATCTTTATATTCCAGCGGCATATCGCAAATTGAAAATACTAAAAATTGACTGTTGGTTCTGATATTTAATGATTGCCAAAGACAAGACGATGATTTATTGGTTACTTACCGATGTGACACATTTGCATCTTATTAGACGGAGATTACTATTCCTTAAAATGCGGACGAGGCCTGATCATGTCTGATGGATTGATTTGATTTGCAAATGTAATCAAACTAATAAGAGGGAAAAAATGAGCAATAATGCCTTGTTTTTCAACTGGCAATCACTCCCCTGCCAACAACGCTGATATCCCTGACTAAGCAGCCTTCACACAGTCTTCCTGTCTCCTCAAATAAACAAAGGGATGCAAAGAGCTTGATAAGAGGATAACGAGCCAAGTATGGATGTAACATGGAGCCTGCACCTCAGCACTGTACAAATGTATCAATGGGAGTACCAGGAGAGGACTTATGGTGCCTTCACTTCTTAAAAAGCAGCAAGCAAAAACCCAAAGAGCAAAACTCTGTGGCAAAAAACATCCTTTACTAACTGGGGGGGGAGGGGGGAACTGCATGAAAAAAAGAAAAGTGGTTCTAATTCAGAGAATCCCAGGAGAACAGTACCCACAAGCACAAAATTTACAGAATAAATTCCTGGAATTCCTCAACCTGATAAGAAACTAATTGGAGAATGTATTTTGGACAACATGATTCAAGCAACTGGAATCACTGACTGTGGCCACAGCATCAGAGAACCTGCTTCCAGGGGTATGCTGGATGCTGTTTTAAAATTATTCCAAACACTAAATGCAGGGTTTCTGTCACACCAAACGTTCTATCATTCTGGCCAGATGCTGATGTTCCTGTAAGCACTGAAATATGGTTCTAGATAAGAGCAGACTCTTATTCAGCTTAAAGTAAATGACCCTAATTCTCCACAGTAGGATTCTCTTTCTCTTTAATAATAATAATAAGAAATAATGAAAGAAGAAAAAGCTTTGTGCAAGGAATTGCACAAAGTCCCCCACCACTTACACAACAGTGGTAATTCAAGCAGAAGGCAAATAATAAAGCTCTGAGGTCCATACAGGTTACAGACTGTGACCTGCATATTTAGGGATTGATCCAAAGCAGTGAAATCAAGGCAAGTCTTTCTATTGGCCTAAATAGATTTTCATATAAAGCTTTACTAAATAGGGAGGTTCGAGTGTGAATGTTGACAGCTGAGAAAGTGATCCTACATATATTTGGGAACACAGAGAATGCTGCACAATGGAAGTGCCTGTGTAAATAATGTGATTGTACTACTTAAATATTTTCCAGACTGATTCCTAATTTGCTTCACTAAGGGATATTCGATAATGTAAAAAAAAACTTGCTTTAGGGAACAGCCATTATGAAGTGTCAGGTTAAAAACAAAGTTGAATATATAGCTCCAATTACCATGCTCAAAGACCTCAAAATATTTTCATAATTTAAAGTTTTATAGCTCATGTAATTTATACTTATTTTAACAGTAGAAAAGCATCCTGGTCAAATTCCAATTAAATAATTACATTTTGCCTACCTAAAATTCTTGCTGCATTTTTAATTGGATAGGACACACTTCACTGCTTCTCCTAAATTGTTTAGTATTGCCATTCAGTATATAAATAGCTACCACTTTCTACCACGAAGACAGTACACTTGTCCGTGCAGCCATCAATGGCAAATTGGAGTTCATTTGTGTTGGCTGCAGAACTGGAACTCAGGAGACCCACAGCAGCTCGTGTTCCCATCACCCTGAAGCAAGCTGGTTTTAGGTGCATTTTTTCTTCCTCCTAGCAAGTTCTCTGAAAGATTTTGTCATTGATGCTAGCTGATTATGATGCTCCTGGTTATGAACATGCAAATGTTCCTCGTCAACAGCCTCTTTTCTTGACCTTATCTCCTGAAATGCCCACCTAAGCCTCTTGTCAGAGACTGCCCTCTGTAGGTTTATGCTACAGAGAAAGCAGGAATAACCCTGCAAAGCACGTGCCCTGCTTGTCTCCAGTCCTACCTGCACTGCCTGGCTGGGGCACCCTGTCTCCCAGTGGCCTCTTCATTACAGAGCCCATGGTGTGCTTCACATATGAGGATTACAGAACACAGCAAATTACTCATTAGCACTGATGTGCCAGGCACAGTCCTGCAAATTCCAAATGTGGGTTGAATATACTCAACAAAGCATTCAGCACAAATCATTAATGGGGTCCAGAAAATGTTCAAGTAACTTAAAACACAAAGAATCTCTTCAAAATTTACTCCTATAATCTCACCGAATGAAGATAATCTGGAATTCACAATGCACTTTGCACATTTTATCTGTAGCTGAAGATTCACTGACACTAAGCAACCTGCTCCTGAATCCACCCAACAGTTAACTTTATCTCTGGGAAACTTCAAAACAGTAAAGCAAAGAACGGATCACAGAGTAGAATGGCTTTCTACAAGAGACTGATAGGGGGAAGGACTGGTACATTCTCACTGCAAGCACAGTTAATTAATGAGAGACACAAGGGTCACAGAAAGTTTTATATGTTACCAGATATAGCTTGAATTGTAGCAAGTTTGGAGTCTAATGCCTGTTCAGCAGCACAGGCATGACGCTAAAGCACAGCCAGACAAAATCTCTGGCTAGAAATACACCCTGCAGGCCTGCCAGTGTCATGATATATTTATGCCAGAAGTGGAACTTCTTTGAACAAATGTATAAGCAGCAGTCATTATCTGCCAAACTGTTCCCTCTTAATCTCTCCAACAGCTGGATGCACAAAAACTGCAGATTTGCCCCCGCCTCTTCTCCACCCTCACCACAACTCTTAGCTCTAGTGTTCTCATGCATAACATGTCAGGACTTGCTAAGCGATCTGACTTTACTCTGCAAGTGCTACTTCCATTGAACTTGGAGCCTTCTGCATGTGTAGTTGTGTCTCATTTCAGTATTTGATTTCACCTCAGCTGTTAATGCAGCTGATTGGAACTGATGGGGCCCAGCATGGCAGATGAAAACATCTTGGGGAGAAGGGTCAGAGCTATACTGTGAAATTTCCACTCGTCTATAATACGTGCCTCAAGAGTTTGGCGTGGAAAATACCTTGGCCAGACCAACACATTCTCTGAGAACTTTCCAGAACATGTTTTCAAATGAAAGGAAGGTTGTTTTCTGGGTGAAGGTGTTCTCTTGCATGAAGAATCACCAAAATACTGCCTGCAATTGGGGATGATGAATTAAAGTAACATGGAACACCGAGTCAGAAGTTACAGTCCAGTAACAGCTCCATCTAAGTAATTAAATACAGGGGCATCCAGTACCTGCACTCTTTGGATTCCCTGTTTCTTGGGACTCTTTCTGCACACACATACATGCCTATCTATTTATATGTATGTGTATAAATTGAGCACTGCCCAACAAAAAAGCTTACTACTAATGAAGACATGAGTTCATAAAGCCCTTGTATGATCCAGCTGCTGGAGAAGGCGATTATTGCAGACTCATTTTTTAAAAACTGCTGATTCTTGTATCAGGCTGGACAGAGGCCTGCCATTACAACCCAGGTGCTCCCCTGTTATCCATACACTATATATAACTGGACCCAGGTCACCATGTGCCCTGCCAGAAACGTGCTGACTGGCTAAGGGGGTGTTGCAATTCAGGTAATTAATCCTATTCTAATGTAGGTTAAGCAGGTGTGAAGCTGAACTTATGCAGAGAGAAAGTAGAGGCATTCTTAGAATTACAGTATTTAACTGGTCTCAGCTGACTTTAGGAAACTAGACCATCCTGTGTCTCTGACCCAGTCATACAGGTGGAAACCTGTCTGCTCTAAATCCTACCTAAGCAACTGGCTCTTTCCACCCTCCCTCCTCCCTCCTCCCATCCTGGATTTACAGTGTCAACATCTATGACTGAGAAGGTGCTCTTTTCTTCCCCACCCAGAACAAAATAAATATATTTTTGTAGGAGGCTTAGTTAGATGAGTAATTAAAATGTTTAGTTTAAAATGGCCTAAATAGTTACCGTAAGAGGGCTATGTTGCTCTGAGTTTACTTCTGCATTTTCAGTGTCTGCTATGATCCTTTCAAAAGCCAATTAAAATGACATATAAAATGCATCATCTTATCTCTTAACAAAACCTCCAGGAATTTTAAAACTGAAAAAAAACAATCTTTGGATGTTCTTTAAACTGTGAATCTGGTTGAAAAAAAAAAAACCTTTATCTTTCAAGAGGAGAGGAGTCCTGTAAATACAGAAGTGGTACCTGGTGAACATGAATGACAGGCTCAGTTCTGCTGCATTTGTCTCTTCTGCAAATTCTTCGCTCAAAGAATAATGTCAAGATTTGTTCCAACTTTCTTCCTGTGTTTCCAAGCAAGGCATATTCCTGCCTTGCAGCCATGAACTATTCGTAAGAAGCTGGCTATCCTAGAGGTATGAACTGTACAATTTGAGGAAGTTTGGAAAAGGATACCCCCTCAAAGACTATTTCAGAACTTTCAATTCTTTGATGAGAGTGTGCTCTTAACCAGTGGTCTTTTAATAAAGTTGAGCTAAATTATGGGGGGGTGGCAATGGAATGATGGAATAGTCACATGCCTGGAAAGCTAATGTGCCCAGCTATCTCAGGTATGGAACTCCAGATGCTTGTTCCACTTGCAAAAGGCCATTATTATTGAAGCCTCACATGGAGCTTGCTTCCAGAAACAGAAAAAAAAAAAAAAGGGAAAAAAAAAAAAGGAAGAAGGGAGATTACAGAAAAATTAAAAAGGTTAAGATACATTTAGACCTCTTACCCTCTGGTAATAAGATTAATTCCTTGTTGGCTTAGAGGAAGGAAACCTGCTACTGAGTCATCTGCAATTTACACAGACCTAATCTAGTAAACCCGTTTGTCACATAAGGAGTGGGTACAAAGGTGAGTATTGTTGTCCCCTGAGTGGAAATACTAGCTTAAACCTCGATTCTGCACAGTTCTGCAGAGTCCTGAGGTGTAAATACACACAGGGGACAAAGGCAGCTCTCAGCTCCCACTGATACTCTGACTACTGATGGGGATTTATCCCTTCAGGGCCAGATCCTTGAACAACAAGAGGTTGGCACAGCACATTTGGCTTGTACACCCATGACAACTGATCCTACCGAAGGCTCCTGGTCTGTCTCTACAGATTAACTGAGCAAACTACCACCTGTATTTCTTTTCAATTTTTGCTATAGTATCTAACCACGAAACAAGCTCAAACCATTTCCTACAGTTTTAGTTTGCATATTCGTTCACCTCCCTCAAAAACACCCAGATCTGCTAATGGAACAGAATTATAATTTTTCTCAATTCTTTTCCCCTCTCCTTTATTCCATTTAGCAGTGCATTTGAACACTTGCAAATACGAAAGGGAGCATTTTCAGCCTCCTGGTACTTCAGTCGTGCAACATCTGTGAGCACAGAACATCTCTAACTCAGTCTACAAGTCACCCAGGCTAATACAACACTCTTGATTTTGCTGGAAGAATAATAGCAAATGGCTGCTACATCTTTTTGTACTTTTGCATTTAAGACTCAGAAACTAGCCATTTTTGTTTATAGAAAGAAAATGAAAAGCACTGGCATTCATTACTGTTGATTTGCTCTCTTTTTATTAATCATTTCTTATTTTTAAAGGGCCACAGGAGTGAACAACATAATGCAATGGCAGGAAGATATTTACCAATTTAGCACCTCATTATAAAACTACTCAGAAACCTCTTTGTCTCTCGTTTAACATAATAATTATTAGTGGCAACAAAAGTGGGTCCCACACTTGCACCATGATTACCAAGTGATAAATTTGGGTTGAATATATTGTATTTTTCTAAGTAAACCTTACTATATCCCAAATCCTCAGTCTAAAAAAAATCTAATTTTAAGAAAATAATTTACACTCCTGTTTAAATGCATGTTTCCAAATTAACTAGTGATATTGTATAGAAAACGGCCTCTTTTATGCTTGAAGTCTCCAGCTGCCACACAATTTATATCTCTTTCCTCCCCTCTTTGTTTTTCAGCCATTTTCCCTGAATGTCAAAGTCAATTTAGTGCATTTCACTTTGCTGAATAAATCAGAGGCGAAATCCTTGCTAAAAGTGAAAATTTGATTTGCTAAAAGGAGCTTAGGGCAACTATTAATCAATATATCCAGAGTGTCAAAGCTAAGGCCATGATAGACATGCATTCATTTGGAGATTGGTTGAGGCAGATAAAGGGGGACACTGGGAAAAAAAATAAAAAAAGTGCAACAGCCAGACAGTGTAGTGTGAATGTTGGGGGCATGGGTGGAGGGAGAGGACTGATTAAAAAAAAACAAACAAAAAAGGCAACAAAACAAGTAAAGGAAACAGTCACTCAGAAGGCAAAAAGCAAGTACCTGTATATGAAAAAAGGGTGAACTTAAGAGAGACATTAAGTCACTGTTTAATTCTGATCTTGAGAGAAAGGGATTTTAAATAAGGGATTTTTTTTTTCCTAAAAGCCCCCACAATGTTAGACGATAATGATTGAGCTAAGTTCTTTTGTTACCTGTTAATTCCATTTTTTGTCTTCATTATGCTTTTGGTGATGATTATTCTTAAACAAGCTTTTTCAAGAATAGCTACAAATTTTGAAGTCATAACTAGCAAGAGTTTCAAGTGCCTTTTTGAGTTTTACTGCATGTTTACTTTATATTCATGTATAATTTCCAGGTGATGAGATGTTTATATGTTTGAGATAATTTTTTTCCCCCCTCAGTTAATTTAATGCAAGTAAAAAAATGCCAGAAGTGACTAACCTGGAAATGAAAGTTGTTTTTTTAGCCCAATACATCTATGCCTAGCATTATTAGAAATCTTCTCACCTCTCCAGTGCTGTCTCTCTCAGTTCTGGACTGGAACTAGCAGAAGCACTAAGAGTGTGTACATCTCTAGATGTAGACAAAGCCTACTGCTCTTTTGTACTGAAATCTGCCAAAATTTTGCCACTGAATTCAGCAACAGATTTATCAAGGATAGCCCAACACGGTATCTCAACTGGGTATGTTAAAATTTTTAAAAACCTGAACACATCCTTTGTTTACTACCTTTTGCCACACTGCAGACCCTTGTTTTGTTCTGAAAATGCTAGGAGACTTGCGGACATGTTTATTCATGCATTATCCTACCTCTTCCTCCCTGCCTTGCAAGATCACTTCAGCCTTCTCTGTGATACTGTTTGCAAAAAAGGGAAACTGAAAACTGCCACCATTCCCAGAACTTCAAATACCAGGACAGATGAACTGATGGCATTTTAGGCACACGACTGTCCCATTCTGCATAGAGAAACCTGAATCAACATGGTGATTTAAACCCTGGCAGTGCTGGGTGGTCTATCCACACTAATGCTCAGAAATAAAACCAGCAGCCAGTGGCTGATTTCCCATATTGTACAATTCAGTGCCAGAGGTCGAAGAAATCATTTTTGAGAAACCTCTGGGCTGAAATCTTTACCTTCAAGGCTCAGGAAATGCCTGCCTTAGATCACATGTCACACTTGTTGTGAGTTCAAGAATATTTCCCTCGCAGGAAGAGCAGGTCTGGTTTCTGTATTTAAAGCACGCTAGTAGAAGGAGTTAAAAGAAGGGCAGATACCAGGCTTTTGATAAAGTGTCCCAGTTAGCACTCTGAGAAAGGGCAGGATGTCCTGATTCCCCAGGAGGCGCAAGTTATTACTCCTGCCAACCTCTTAGCACCTCACAACTCATCCTCCATTCCATGTCACATGAGCAGCGAACACCACATTTACATGTCCAGCTGTCTGTGGAGGGACAGGCACCCTGTGATGGGGTGCTTTCAGATGTAGGGTTGTGTTTGAAACAGCCCTAAATCCAGCTGGCAGCACAAGGGACTAGGGAAGGCTGAGCTCAAAAAATGAATTTTATAGCAGCAGGCAGCATGGTTCAGGGACACAGGAACACACCTGTCCCCCTTGCAGAGCTGACATTCTCTACAGGCTGCCCCAACAATAATACACACAAGTGACTGTGGTCAACTTTTTTCTGTACTTTTAGCTACATGGGGTGGTATTTCTGAAACACATGGTGAGAAAAGGGCATTTTAGAAACGACAACTCTGCAGCAAATCGTGTTCTTGTTCAGTAATATGTCATACTACACCCTTGAGAGCTGCTTTGGAAAGAAAAGCTTAAATATTGTCCTCCACAAAGAGTATACTGGAAGAAAAACATTTCATAAAGCATTAACACTAAAATATTCAAATCATCCTTGTATTTGTTACATCAAAATCATGCCTTTTTTTTTTTTTGTAAATACTAGCACCAGTGGCAGTATCAATTTCTAACTATTCCCTTCCTTGAACACTGTGACTGCTAACAAAACGGGGACAAAAGCTGAAGACAAGCAGGCTTATTTTACTAAATAATGTAACTAGTTATTTTTGATATATTAGTCTGATTTCCTGTTTCCAAACAAATTTTTCATCTTAAGTGCCAAAAGTTGATTTCTATGGTCTGGTTGATGTTTTTTTCATGCATGCAAATTTTNCATTATTAAACAGTAAATCCTAACAAATTTTCAAGACTTGTGAGGGAGATCAATAAATAAGGAAAAGTGTCAATAAAAGAAAATAAAATAAAATAAAATGTCTTGCAGAGGCTTCCTAATATATTTACAATTTATTTAGGTCAGTTAATAGGAGTTTTGTCTCATCAGGCAGGAGATGAAGCAGCATCAGCCTCTCTCCCTAAGCACCTTCAGTATTTTGCTAACGAAGTTACAGTACATCAGAATATTTTAATCTGACACAAAGAACAACAATAGATCTGACTGCTGGCCTGATAATCTTCTTATCACACCCTGTGAAACCTAGCTCTAATATTTGACTGAGCCTCCATTACTCGGCAACACATTCTAAAAAGGCCAACAATGGAGAGAGAATGAAGTGGAGTGTGGAAGTACCTCCATATCTACATAAAAGAGATTAGAGGCGACAGCGTTCCATTTTACAGCTCAATCATATTGTGTTAGCATGCGCTTATCCGAGCGCGGATGAAATTGAAAGAGAAATAAAAAAGAGTCAGGCAGATAGGAACCATAAAAGCGAGGCATGAGCAATTTCCAAGGATATAAAAGGATGCTAATGGCGGGGCCCTGTCATTCTTAAAAAGGGCTATTAGGGCACCATCATCTGTTCTTGTGCCCTTACGCCTCTCTAACTAAAGTCAAGCATTTCCTAATGCCATTGTGATCTTTTTCTTCTTCAGATAAGACATGGTCATGTTTCATAACAACACACTTTCCATTTATTTGATTTATAAATGCAAGGAGACTAATTCTATTTACTGATAAAGGCTTTCCATATATATTTTTCTTTCAATATTTCCTTTTGTAGATGGTATAGACTTCTTGTTCAATAAAAGCAACTATTGAAATATTACCAATACCACAAAAATACTAATGATTTTATGAAAGGACTTGAACTTTGTACAATTTGAAAACATTTTTTAGTCTATGACTGAAATGGGAAATGGTTGGCCAGGGCAGAATGAATATTGCATTGTTACCTTTTTGTAGATAATCCTATTAAAAGACTTTTTTTCAGAAGAGCAAAAACATTGCTTCAGTTTCCTCCACAAAGACAAATTTAACATTGCAATGCTTCAGAGTTGAGATCTTTATTAGTTATTAAGCACCTGATATATAAGGGCCTTTAATTACACTGAACCTTAAGAAATCACTATAGTAAAGAAAGATTTGCTGATTGCTGCTTTGCTGTGCTAGGCACAAATTCACTACTGGTATAATTAATCGACTCTACAAGATTTACACCAAGGGTTTACTTAGTCTGCCAAGCTACAGTGAACTTTCATGCAATTTGCACCCCTTTCCTAATTTATCCTTTTCCCCATCCTGTTATGCTTCTACCTACAGTGACATTTGTTAGCTTCACAAACAGGCAAGCACCAATCTGGGCTCTTCCAGAAGCTGTTTTGTGCCAAACATTAGCTGAGAGTAGGCACTCCAAGTTCAGCCATACTCCAACATCCAAAACCAAGCTACAGTAGCTCAACATATTTGCCCTTTAGCATGTCCAGCCCCTTTGCATTCTGATTTTTATAATCAAATGGCAGACAACAAGCACAGATGTTATCATTGCCCTCTGTTACATGAAGGCTTATATAAAGATTGTGTTTANACTAGCACCAGTGGCAGTATCAATTTCTAACTATTCCCTTCCTTGAACACTGTGACTGCTAACAAAACGGGGACAAAAGCTGAAGACAAGCAGGCTTATTTTACTAAATAATGTAACTAGTTATTTTTGATATATTAGTCTGATTTCCTGTTTCCAAACAAATTTTTCATCTTAAGTGCCAAAAGTTGATTTCTATGGTCTGGTTGATGTTTTTTTCATGCATGCAAATTTTGTAGAGAACATTTTGTCTTTAGCTTCCTGTTAGGCACATTTTTAAAAGCTTAATGTTTGCTGCCTCCACTTAATCTGAAAGAATGTTGCACATTTTGGTGAATGTCAATGAGAGAGTTACTAAAATTGCACCAAAAAGACTCTGCTGCTGTGACCAGGTATCAGCAGAAAACCACCCTATATAGTGGAAGTTTGATTAACATAATGCAACCAATGAAATGTAAACTCCCCAAAACACAATGTGAAGGGCAGTAAACTCAACTACCAGAAAATATTGAATTAAGGAAGGCTTCCTTATTTCAATGAAAAATAAAATAAAATAAAATAAAATAAAATAAAATAAAATAA
>VXBU01002005.1:960834-1014772 GCA_013400315.1 Bombycilla garrulus
CCTGTCATTCTTAAAAAGGGCTATTAGGGCACCATCATCTGTTCTTGTGCCCTTACGCCTCTCTAACTAAAGTCAAGCATTTCCTAATGCCATTGTGATCTTTTTCTTCTTCAGATAAGACATGGTCATGTTTCATAACAACACACTTTCCATTTATTTGATTTATAAATGCAAGGAGACTAATTCTATTTACTGATAAAGGCTTTCCATATATACTTTTCTTTCAATATTTCCTTTTGTAGATGGTATAGACTTCTTGTTCAATAAAAGCAACTATTGAAATATTACCAATACCACAAAAATACTAATGATTTTATGAAAGGACTTGAACTTTGTACAATTTGAAAACATTTTTTAGTCTATGACTGAAATGGGAAATGGTTGGCCAGGGCAGAATGAATATTGCATTGTTACCTTTTTGTAGATAATCCTATTAAAAGACTTTTTTTCAGAAGAGCAAAAACATTGCTTCAGTTTCCTCCACAAAGACAAATTTAACATTGCAATGCTTCAGAGTTGAGATCTTTATTAGTTATTAAGCACCTGATATATAAGGGCCTTTAATTACACTGAACCTTAAGAAATCACTATAGTAAAGAAAGATTTGCTGATTGCTGCTTTGCTGTGCTAGGCACAAATTCACTACTGGTATAATTAATCGACTCTACAAGATTTACACCAAGGGTTTACTTAGTCTGCCAAGCTACAGTGAACTTTCATGCAATTTGCACCCCTTTCCTAATTTATCCTTTTCCCCATCCTGTTATGCTTCTACCTACAGTGACATTTGTTAGCTTCACAAACAGGCAAGCACCAATCTGGGCTCTTCCAGAAGCTGTTTTGTGCCAAACATTAGCTGAGAGTAGGCACTCCAAGTTCAGCCATACTCCAACATCCAAAACCAAGCTACAGTAGCTCAACATATTTGCCCTTTAGCATGTCCAGCCCCTTTGCATTCTGATTTTTATAATCAAATGGCAGACAACAAGCACAGATGTTATCATTGCCCTCTGTTACATGAAGGCTTATATAAAGATTGTGTTTATTATCTGTTTGTTTGTTGTTTTTTTTTTAATTCTCATTTGTAAACAAAATCAGGTAAGTACCCTTACCTAGAGTGGCTTTACCACTGTAGGTGTGATTGGAGCTTACTTTGTACTAAAATGCTGTCTTGTGGCAGGCAAGTTCCTTGAGTGGCTCAGATTTTAAATTTTCAGGGCCAGTTTACAGCATCCAATACCTTTTCCACACACTAACCAAAGCCATTGCTCAGTCTCGTCCCCCCCATTCCTCCAGCCAAATCTAAGCTACACAGCATATTCACAAATCAGACTGACTAAAGTTCCCCTGCAACTGCTATGGAGCATGACTGACTTCTTTGAGAGCTACTCCATTGTGGTTAAGGTGATCTAGGTATCTTCCAAAGATGAGACTCAAACTCACCTACTTAACTCATTTTGACTTAATTTGGGGTGCTTTATTAGCAACCAGTGTAAGACAAAGTAGCTCCTATAATATAGAGTGATGTTTAAATTAGTTTACAATTTGCTTGGGCTCATCTAGAACTGCTCTGAACAAAGCCATTCAGAAATGTCAGCTGTGTTCCTAACCACTGTAACAAATTGTTGCCTGAACGCTGCACACCTAATGACTTCAAATTAGCTGCACTGCGATATTGCCTGACAGTTCGTTACGACTGTTAGCAACATAGCCGGCGTATCATGACCAATAAATTGGTTTCAGTGTGGGCTGGGAAAGGGACTTCCATCAATTTGATTAAAGAAATTACTGTAGCATTCAAAGCATAAAGACAAACTAGTTTAAGGAGACAGAAATAAGTTAACTGTACCAGAAAAACATTGCTTGTGATACAAGAGCTTGTTTATACACAGTTTGTGGCACAGAGAATGACTAAATTTCAACTGACGATTTGAGTCCATAGACTGTTGCCTTTCTTCTAAAATAAAAAAAAAAACCAAAAAACCAAACACTTCATAAAGGTACAAATTGTTACTATTCTTTTACTTCATTTTTATATATATATTGTGCTTATATTTATCCAAGATGACACAGAAGAACTGGTTAGATAAAGGGGAAAAATCCAAACAGCAAGAATATTTCTCTGTGATTTCTTTTGAAACTAAAAATAAAATAGCTTTAACTCTGATAAACAAACAACTGACCACATTATTTATTCTACTATTAAGGTGTCCTAAAATCACATCTAAAATGAGAATGACGTATTACTCTGAGGAATTAAATGTTATCCACTCTCATGCTTAATAAGGCTCCACTATCAAAATTAGAAAACTAATGAGCTGATGAAAACACACCAACATGCTCACTCATCTGCTGGACAAGAAAAATACCTTAAGAAACAAGAGAAAAAGCTGACCTTTTTTTGTGCGACTTTACTGTTTGTGAAAGGTGATAGACTGAGAACCCTGGAGACTTCTGTAAGTTCGCTAGCTCTCAGAGCAAGAAAAAATGCCTCAGCATTGGGGAGGGGCAAAAAAACACCTGAAATGTTATCTGCAGGAATTGCTAATCTTCTGAGAAACTGCTTTTGATGACCCCCATTTTTCTTGTTAATAAGATTGCCAGCTTTTATATCAATGCATTTATGTGATGCAGACTGCAGTTCACTCTGCACAGACCAAGGAGACTTTTTGCGTCAGTTCAGTTCTTTGTACTGAATTGCTGGTACAATTCAGTTCTCACACTAGATCAGTCAATGAAGAGAATAATTCCTCCATGCCTTGCCAAAACATAACTGAAGTTTCCACCTCCTGTGGTCAGTAGTGCTGCATTTACCTAACAGAGGAGCCAGACTTACATTCAAATACTGCTGAATCAGATGACTACAGAGGAGAGGACTTGTATGACCCTTTATATCGGGTTAATGCTCTGGATAGCAAGGGAAGTTTATCTTAATAATAGCAATACATGAAAAAAAAAAAGTAATTCTCTAAGCAGCATGTAAAACTTATTAACATGATAACACTGGCAGCAACAACGCTGCTACTTCTGAGGTAAGGTATGTGATCATCTAAACTATGTTCTGTGGGAACATTCTGGAGCTTTAGGAAAACCTAATGCATTGTAGAAAGGGAAAAAAACTGTATTTTTTATCAGCACAGAATAACCCACACGATTTCTGTACGTTATGTATTTGCAATAAACACTGTACGTACCTGGAATATGCTTAGCCCATCCAATGATCACCACCAGTTCTCTGTCTGCGAGGTCACAAAGAGTGGTAAGTGCTTTGATGTCACTGTCTGGAACAGTGGGGTCAGGCATAGCATAGATCTTCTCTGGTTCAGCCACCAGCAAATGGGAGACAATCTTGTTATCTGTAAAAATGGCCCAGAACATTACAAGATCACCAGTAGCATCATTCTACACTTCAAACAGATGGCTCAGATTTCAAAGTGTATAAAAATTTGTCTCAAGACACTGAACTTAATTACACCTTACTGTAAATTCATGACCTCCTACAAGTGGTTACAGCACAAACAAATCAGATCCATTAACAGTGTTTATCAAGCCAGACATGTATATTCTTAAGATATTAAATTCAACAGAACATAGAAATGCATGATCCCCTTTTATTACTGGAGTACAAACTTCATAGAAAAGATTAATGCTAATGCATTATAGTGTATTTTGTACTGTTCAAATAAAAAAGTTTTGCCTCCATCTAATTACCTGCAACCCACTCCACACCTTAAAGGCAGGGGTATTTTTGAGTGAGTAAATATCACGTGATTAGTCAGTCACTGAGATCTGTAACTTCTGTCAGTGACCCCAGCTACCATTCTTTATGTAAAAACCCAGGCTAATGATCTCTTTAACAGAAAGCACTAAAATCAAAGAGAATAAAGAGTGTAAAACTAAGCAAAGTAAAAAAATATGCAAACTCTACTTCACAAAACTGGTTTTGTGCAAAGAATTATACTTTATCATAGTCACACACTGCTTATTTTTATCTATGTAGCATTTTCATTCATGTGTTAAACATTTACTTTTTCATCCAGTTGACTTGCGACATCTATTTGGAATAATCAATTAAGTTATATGGAAAAATGCAAAGAGGAAAAAAAGAGAAGAGTCCACAAGAATTACAATACAGTGCTGCTATTCTGTAAGTAGGATAAACATAATATGAGCACTATATCCATGTGAAGGCACAATGGAAATATTTTATCTCTATACAGGAGCCTGACTTATTACTCTGAGAAGGCAGAACTGAAAAATGGGAAAAGGACTAATTCATTAAGCCTTCTAATACAGGCTATATTACTATACTTCCCAATACATTTACATTTTACTTTTCCTGATAGGTATGTCTTTTGACCTCAAATGCACCATCAGAATTTAAAGCCCAAACAGCACCCTTTAGTGATTTTATATGAATCTGTTCCCTTCAGTGAGACAAAAAGTTAAAAAGCTTGATATAAATGGGATTCCACTGTGAAAGGACACCAAGTATTTTCTGAGTGCAGGGAGTGCTGCCAGAATTAGTATAATTTTGCCCATCGTCACGTAAGTCACAGGACAGACCACAGTGTACTCCTGCAATGGAAGCTGACTGGGATGTGACTTGCCCAGCAGTGTCAGAGAGGATTCCTACTAGTCCATGACATATTTCCATAAAATGCCCACTTGGCTCAGATTTCTGATACTTTACTGCTCTTTAGCAACACAGATTCCTTGATGCTGATCTACTGTCTCTAGAGTTTCTGCCTTATTCCAAATTTGTGTGTCAGAAGTTGTAATATATGTTAGTCCTTCATATAATAAATGCAAGAGCCAACTGGAAACCATCACAATTGAGTGTGTTTCATTACAAGGGGACATATTCATGCTTTATATGAACTATAGGAACTATGCCAACTGATGCAATTTTTGAACTCAACAGTTAACTGATTATCAAACTGATTAATGAGGGATTCTATTCTTATTTACAAATGACAGACGGAGTTCTAACTTATATTGGCAAACAGCATTTGCAGTTTTTTTTCATTTTTAAACAGTCTCTTCATAACCTGTTCAATTTCACACAGAAAACAAGTAAGTGATAAGAGATAACATTACTTCTCTCCAAACTCAAGTATTCTTAATTGGTTAGGAAAATAGGATAAATTAATTAAGGGTTTCTTAATATCCAAATACATGCAGCTGAGGACTTCTGGGGTTTTTAAGCCATGATAAATGAATGAAGAAGTACTCTCATCCCCATGTTCTGGGTTTTTTTGCCCTGCAGCAGAAGAAATGGCCGAAGAACAACTTTCACTCGCGTATAGGGCTCCTCACAATGGCATTCCATAGATGATTTTGGAATATCGTATATTTTGACTCAGGATTTGTAAAATTTGAAATCCTTTTTATTTTTGCAGTCGATAACATCTACGGACAGGCCATTAAATTCTGTGGTGAAGCTGGAAAATACAATATATCAGAAGTAGGTGTGGGAAAGATCCTCCGAACACCTGCTCTTTTCTTACAGGGTGAAAAAGCTACAAGTATTGGCACATGCATTAGCATAGAACATAGGAAAATTCTGAATATACTCAGAAAACTCCATCACTCAGAAAATTGAATAGCCATGAGCACTGTTTCTAGGTAAATCTTATTTAATGTTTCCCTAATTAGAATCAATAGAACCCAATTTTGATTCCTGTGCCTTTGTTATGCACAAACTATCAGTTAGGGTCCAGAAAATCTCCCAGGCTACTTCCACACAAAACTGATTCAACAGCTTCAAGTCTGGACACTTATCTGCCAGGATTTGAAAATTAAGTTTTAAAAATGTTATTACAAAATTGTTTGTACTTGGACGAGCTGAAGAAAACAGAGGGAGGCACTCAGATAATGAGTAATGATTTATGAGGAGTTTAGTTTATCTCAGACAACTGGAGCTCACAGAAATCGGTGTAGTTATCACCTTATAGGTAATGTAATGCACCACGTTGCAATAATCTTGCAACACAGAGATTCTTGTATTTCAGTACAACTGCATTAACCTCTGTTCATATCTTAAGGGCTTGGGGTTTTTGGGCTGGATTTTTTTTTGGTCTGTTTTGTCTTGGCTTTTTTTGGTAGTTGGGCTTTCAACATTTCTACTCAATGACAATATCAAGTAAATGAAAAACTGACAATCTGTGCACCCAGGAAAACTAAACCTCTAATGAAATTAAGCATTAGAGTTTATTAAATTTTATTGTATTATCAGAAAGTTTTTATTATAATGTGCAAAATCTGCTTAGTGCAGCCCTAGATTGTATTTACCGAACAGTGGGACAGCTTATGGAGGCTGAGTAGAAGATGCCAGATTGGACAATTGAAGGAATATAATCAGCATAATGTTTTTTGGAAAGGCAAAAGGAAACTATGCCATATGTTCACTTAAGCCTTAATTTTATGTAAAACTGGCTGTTTTTTCTTTGACACAGCTAAAATGCCCTTTCACTTACAGTTCAAAGACTGTTTATTTGCTCTCCAGATCCCCATATGCTCAAACGTATTGTACACAGCACTGTCCCCTACTGGGGAACACCATCGGAAACAGATTCCGTTTTCCATCCAGCCAGGTATTTTCAAGGGGCTAAAACTGACACGTGTGTTGTCAGAGGCTTAGGAGCAGAGGCAAATGGGAGACAAGAAGGAATTTGCCCTCCTTATTTATCCACGTTAGGAGCAAATTAACCTCCTCAGCAGGAGCAACTTGATGCGTGTATTCCCATCTGAATTTGGGAGAGTTTATAACACTTGATACAGAGCCCATGTGCCTTTGCAAGTTAATACACCAGCCTCTTGCACTACAGCTATAATGCTATTAAATTTACTTCATGGAATTAGTACAGTCACTGCTTGAGTTTATATAAGCTGCAAAGCAAAACCCCTAACTATTTTTAGTTAATCGCAAAGAGGATGGAACTTGTATTTTAGCAGGGAGATGATCATCTCTTTCTCTCCTAATTTCAGCCTGGTGAGATACAATCAAGGACATTAATAAAACATAACAAAACAAAGCAAAAAAAAAAAATCCATGAGAGTACTAGAGCCCAAACTACCACTTTCTGCTTTGCTATTAGTGTGGCATATTGCTGTTTTAATCTAATGCTAGGTAGTGTATTAATCTATAGGTATAAATTAATGAGGCTCTTAATGTATTTTCATTGGGAGGTTGAGCAGTCAAACTCATTTAGTTAGTGAAAACTACAAAAATCACTTTCTTGTGAAATCTGAAAGTAGAAGCTTCAATGAGCTAATGATCACAGAATGAACCATTTTATGTACCACTGAAAATAAAGATAACCTGTAAATGTAAAATTTGCACTGCATAAACCATGCTTTTATACACTTCCACCTGTAAAAACACTCTTCGTTCAACTCCACTTGAGAAAGATGAGCATATTTAAAACAAAACCTGTTAACAGCCAAATCAGTACAGTCTTCATGGTAATATTTTCTGACCAAACCCTTGTTCAACTCAGAAGGAGCTTAGCAGACAGGGCTAGAAGTCCATAGCCTGTGCTGAGAGAGAAATGTTGTGCATGTGGGGTACTCACATGGCTTTTTTGCTGGCTGAACTAGCTGAGGGTTCAGGTATGGGCTGTTCTCTGCATCTATTCTGCGCTTGTACTTCTGGCGACCTCCACGTACTCGGTCTAGGCGCACACCTACGTTTGGAAACACAAGCAAACATGTAATTAAATACATTATGAGCATGCCTTTCAGGTAACAATCTTCTATTTCCTGCCTTCCAATATTTATATTAAAAGCATGTTTATTTCAAAAGATTAATTTTAGAAAGCATGGGAAATCAGCATTACGAGTATTTGCAAGCAGTTTAGATTCCACACATGCAAGACTAAGTATACAACATAATTTACTGTTCATTTAAAACCATTCATTCATTTTTACATATTATTAAAAACAGCTAGCAAGTTTAGTTTCCATTTGAAAGAGACTAATCTTAAGTCATCTTTGCCAGAAGTAGAATTTCAAAGCTGTAATAAACACCCTGGATGTACAAGCATAACATTATGAGCAGAGAAGTAGAGAGAATTAGAACTTTAGAAACAATGAGTTCTGTATACTGTTTAGATAGTCAAAACCAAATTAAGATGGATTAACATGGCCAGAGACTACAAAGTAAGTATCCCTAGAAAAATAAGAATATATATATGGCTTAAAGACTGAAATTGCCCATGAGGATTTGAAAGAAATTGTACAGTTGTGCATTTAGATACCATCAATGATGAATTAACATTTGTGTTCTACCTCCATAATGTTAATTCCATGAAGACAGCATTCTGCTGCCTGGTTTGTATGGATATATAGGAGTTTACCCTCCTGAAACAAGCTATAGCTGCTCTCATTGACAAATTCAAACAAGGAGAAAGAGTGCAAAGACAGTAGGCCTCAAAAAACAAGGAAATATTTTCATTTCTTTCTGAGTCACCCAGGCAAATTTCCAGACAACCCGGATGAATGTGACCAAAACCAAGTAGTAACATATCACAGAAGCTGAAGAACTTGGCACATATGCAGGACAACAGGACAAGTAATAACAAGTGTAAAATTTGTCCCTGACAACACGGATTCAACAACACAAGAATGCAAGGACACATTAAGTATCAATGGCCCCTGTGAGCAATGTAATAAAGTTCAACTCACTTTCTCCCTTTTCTTTTCATAGTCTATTTTAGCTCTCCTGCCTCTATGTATATTTTCTATAGCTATTACTGTGCCCCATGCCTCTATTTCCCATCCCTCTGATCTCTCCCTTACACACAAAATACCTCAAGAACTGCCTTCTGGACAGCAGGGGAAGCCACCACCAAAGAAGTTACAGTTCATGTGCACAGCAAGAACACAGCACAGAGTTTATGTGCTGCCTCTGAACCTGCACTGCCAGCACAGGCTAGTTACCAGGAAACATCTGTCAGTCCTCTTTCCTTCTAAAATACCAAAAAGGATTGACTGGGTTTTGGTAAAGGAAAACTGTTTTGCCAACTAGACAGAAATGCAAGGCAAACTGTTGTTGGGGTGGTCTTGTTTTGGTTTTTTGTTGTTTTGTTTTTTGGGTTTTTTTGCTTGTATTTTCTGGGTTACTAACAAAGAAAGAAGATGCTTGCTTTAAGGACACAACAAACGCCTGCAACTATAATTCAGTGAGTTGTATGCAACAGTGCTCAATAGCTTTTGCTCATCAGGAGAGCAGGCAATCATCACCTCTACTTAACAGTGAAATTTCACTTGGTTCACTGCAGAAGACTGTGTGTGTCAGTCCATCAAACCCAAGAAGTACATTTCTCATTGTATGTCTCCAGTTCCATTTATGGGGATCACATGATTTAAATAGTAATACAAATGAACCACATACTCCAAGAGATCAGTGCATAATTACAAATGAAATCTTATTCATGGTTACCAATGTAACTTGTGACAGATTTGTGATCTAAGCTGTTTGATAAAATTTTTGCTTCTTCAATCAAGTATGGGTTTTTTTTATTTTTTTAAAGTTATACTTAGAAATGCACAATCACTTTACAAGACCACTTTAAAAACTGATAGCTCAAATCTTTCCAGAACTCATGATAACTCACTGTTCTTCACACTTGAATCAGGAGTTTGAGCTACACCGGAAGCAAATGACATCCAGGACAATACATTGCCATAAAAACAAACAGCAAACGACCAAGGTTTGATAGTTGAATATTCAGAAATAGCCAGAGGATTAGAACAAGCCACATGCAATATTGGTGGGATTATGAAAAAGACTGCCCAGCATTTGAAGAAAAATAGATAGAAAACGATTTCTGCATAATTCAGATGCCATCCTTCTTTCTGCTTGGGAACAGATTTCTTCGTGATAAAAGATGGATAGCATCAGACAGAAGTATGTTTAATCAAAAAGTAATGGAACTGAAGCTTAAATTAAAATAATATAAATCTACCAAGATGAACAATTTTTTTTACCTCCTTTGCATTAGATGAGATACATTCAAGCCATTCTCATACTCAATGGAAGGAAATATAGAAAAATGTCTTAATAGCAGAATTTTACTTAGATCCATGCCCTCATCTAATATACATCACTGTATCTGCAAATAAAGCCTGCTTTTAAAAAACCCCAACTCCTAGATAACTGGGGAGCAATTATGTTGCACATTTAAAAATTACCTAAGTCTGTAACAGAACTAATTCAAATTTTAATGTGAAAACAGTTTTGATAAAATAACACAAATAAATAGACTATAAACTGGAGATTTATAACCCTTCTATTAAAACTCATAGAGTTTACCATCATTTTGGCTGCAAAGATTTCCTTGCTTTTGGTACTATGAGAAAGTAGATACTTTGCAATAAATTCCTGATAATCTAACACACCCTAAGTGGTATTTTACTTCCCAAGGGTCTTTACAGAAGAATAACAATGGAAGACACTACTTAACAAGCTACACCCATCTGACATTCCATAAAAACTTGGGGAGTTTGGCAGGTAGCAAACTGAAACCCAGAGGTTCTGGAGTATATGCATGCATATTCCTCTAACTCCTATAGCTTGTATGAGAGAATTTATTACATAAAGGTAAATTTATCTGCTCTCAAGACCGTAGCAAGTGATGCCTCCTTTGTTAGAGTAACACAGGGAAGAAATAAAAATAATTTTGTCCACAAAAATCCTCATTTGGGGCAGGAAGAATTTTACACCAGTCACAGATGGAACTGTTTGAATTCCACACAGTCTGTATTCAGATTATTAAGGAGAATATTGTGACATCTGGAGACCTCTGCTTCAGCTCTGCTGAGCACTGTGGCTTCACAAAATCTTCAGCATCTCAGTTCACTCACCCAATCAGTCCTCAACCATAAAATGAAAAAAAAGATACCCACGCCACCCATAAAAAATCACGTGGTATCTCCCAATGAACTGCACTGTATGTATAATTACAGTTCTTCAGGGTCAAAACATCCATTCGTGTCACTGAACACAGCTCCACTGCAGACAAGGAAGTTGACTCTTCATATCTCTTAATGCTCATTTGAAAAGCCTTCAGAGAAATAAAACCAAGAGGCCTAACGGGAAAAACGGGGCTGACCACAGGGTAGAAACAGGAAGAACAGGCTTGCCACCAGTTAAGAGCAGTTACTTTCAACACTGAAGTGCAACATGTTCACTTTACATGTCAGGACAAGTACAACTCATGAACTCATTTGCTCAGGAGAGATGGGTAGTCAGAGATTTAGACATGACTTACAAATCTCAGAAGATGAGGGCTGAGCTTCAGAGCTGTAATATAGGGAGAGATGGAAACTGTAAATCAATGCCATAGCTACTTTTTAAAACAAAGCGATTACACGTATTCTCCAGCTACTCTACAGGGAATAAATGCTTTTACATAATCACTATATAAGCTTAAACCAAAAAAACCTCCTGGTTCCTTACATAATCTTTGCACGACTTCTATCAAATGCTATACAACGCACAACAAAAACACAATGGGCACTTACTCTACACTAAATGTATCCACATAGCCTTGCACAGAAAAAACTGAAGGCCAAAGCAGATGTGCCACATGAGCTACCCACCAGGTTATTAAATCTAAACAACACAGCAAACCTGAACTCATTTTCTCTGTGGTCCTTTTCTCACACTGCCTTCAAGACCTCATGCAGGACAGATACCCACTGTGATGATGCTACATGGACAAATGCCCATGCCCCAATATATTATTGATTTTGCAATTCAGGTCCTCAGTATTTAACCGTGTCATCTCATTTTCCATACAGATCCAAGCCATATTAGAAGTGTATTATTTACTCCTTTTATCATCCACCACTATTTACTCCTTTATCATATATCTCTACTCTTCTCCATCCCCTCCTTCTTACCTTGGCTACAAGCTTCCAATGTTCATTTGTTCACTTGGCCCATAAACGTTCTTATCCTTTCCACAGAGCTCTATACCCACATAAAATTCTCAAGCTGCATTGGAAGGCATTAGCCCAATCCTTCAAATCAAGTCCTACCAACACCAGAACTGCCTGTAAGAAATTGTTCACTACATTTAACTGGAGAGGCTTTCTATTCTGGGGGAAAAAAAAAACCTAATGCACTTCCTCAGTAAACAATAGTTTTGAAATCAGACTCAAACACGCAATTTTGACTTTCTTTCAGGAATTTCATATTCTGCTCCTTCCTGTTCCCTCTACATAACAGTCTCATAGCATGAGACATGGGTATGTTGTACATGACCATCACTCTGGCAAGCTCCACCTCTAACACAGCATTTGATGTGTATGAAAAATACTCCTATCTCATTTTTTGAGATACGAAACTGGCTAACGATCCGTTTTCTACAGATGTATGCAAGATTCCCAGCATTGTCTGCAACTGCGAGACAGGTAAGAATGAATACCCACATAACTGCATCTTGCCAAGCTCTAGAGGAAAATTGGTAGCAGAGGTAAAATATTCCAGATTATCAATAAAACTGGAAAGCACAAAAATAATTTTAATGGCAGGTTCCAATGTGGTTCTCCTTTGGGACAATGTCTTAATAGAGTGTTCCAGTTCACCTGAACATACTATGATTATTTCTCTAAGATTGCTGAATAAATTCCAGTGAATATTATAAATTGTTTTGCTTTTGTTTACATAAACCAGAAAAACTAGTTGATTTTTCCACCATGAACACAGACAGACTGTATTGAGATATCAGAATGCACACTAATCTAGATAATCTTCAGACATTTAAGAAACTTCTATAATTTGGGGTTAGAGTCCAGTGCATTAACCCTGCAGTTTGAAAGATTTGCAGTGGAAAAAATACTTTAAACCATGAAAGACCTCTCTCAATACAGTAGAAAAATGCAGAAAAGTAACACAGCAGTAGAAATAAGATAGTATGAGCTATCATTTCTTCTGGATCTGCATACTTGTTTTATGCACTGAATTGCAAAGAGTTTACAAAGTATTTGGATAATACCTTATGCAGGTAAAAAATCAGCTAGAGATGTAAAATATGTGTCTACTAGGTAGGTAATATATTTAAAACAGAGCCCTAATTCATCAAAGAAGATATAAGCTATAACTCACATTGAAGTTTTCCTGATCTATGGCTGAATTAACAATTACCAGGAGAAGGTTTTACTGTTTTGTCTTCCTATAGCCATCTCCACAATTAAACACATTATTTAGAGTAGCACAGAAGTCTAAAAATCATCCTCCTACTTTACATTCAGTTAGTACCAAAAAGTATTTGTTAATGTGGGATAAAATTGGCTGATCTCAAGAGGTGTCTATAAAACAATTAATTCATGAACTGACCCATATAATTGACTGAAAAAAAACCCACTGTTTATTACCTTAATATCTAACTTGATCTGTAACTAGAAGTTGTTTAATTTATCTGTTCCTCTGCAACAATTTGTGAAAAACCGTTTATTATTTAAAAAACCCAAATAATCAGGCTAATTAAAATACTTAGTGAATTGCTCCAGGTTGAAAAATCAAGAGGAAAATACTGCTTTTGCAGAACAAGTGCTTCAAGCCAATACTTCAGATTTCGCTTATGTTTAATAGTAAACAAAGTTTCCAGGCAACTAAATGTAAGCAGTATTTTGGAAACTTCATTTTTGTCCTGGGAGGAGGGGATGAGAAGGCTGAATTTGTGCAAAGGAACTGATAAACACATCTCTTAGGTTAAAGCCCAGTGGCTTGTTTTTTAGGTTTGACAAAAGAACTGATAAATGCATTACTTACAGAGCTCAGTACTCAACCTCTCTTGAAAGGAACATTAACTTTGCATGAACTAATCATCTACATGCTGAAATTTTGTGCACTGTAATTTATGCATTAAACTACAAAAGAACGTTAATAAAATCCCCTTAGTTTTCCCATGTAAATGAGACTTTGTGTAAATAAATTCTATTATTTCTTAGCACAAGTGATTTCCCTTGAAGAATGGTCCATAAACAAAGATGTTCACATGAAGAAAATGTGGCGTGTTTAAGAATCCTATTGTTCCTTTACATTTTTAAATGGCTCCATATGTATCCTAATCTGTGACACTCACAAATACAAATTAGGTCACGCGCAACAGGTGACAAGTTTTAATTGAATGTCTTCTGTCTGCAATTCTGACAAAAGGTGAATGGAAATAAATGAGTCTGGCAAGACAGCCCTGAGCCTTACAATACCCAATACCTCATTATTTTTAAACAGCTATCTATAAACTGATGCTGACAAGCCTTGAACCTTTTATTTCTGTTCAAGAAGAGGTGAATGTGCAGAAAGAAAGAAGAAAAAAACAAAAAAGAGAAAAACATGACAGCTACACTGTTGCCTTAAACATGCAACAGCCATTATCCAATTATTAGCTCTCAAATATTACAAAAGAGTATCTTTCTACATTTCACACAAGAACTTAGAAAAAAAATCTGTTTCTTTTTGGAAGAGATATACTCTATGCACTCCATTATGAGTGCCTAAATTTGATCCTTTCCAAATTGAAGACTACCAGATTTTCAGTGGAATTATGCTAGACTCAAGCTGATTTTTTAAAAGAGATTGAAATTAGGCCAGTGAACACAGGTTATATCACTTCCACTTCTTTTCCTTCCCTTTTCCACAGTGAGGAAGAGCCTGTGTTGCAGCACAATGTGCATATTTGTAAACTGTGAAGGAAAAGGAATGCAGAACTAAGGCTGAATATACATAAAGCCCTGGTGTTTCTGAAATGAAGCAGTTACCATTACATAATACCTCTCTCCCCATCACCTGGATTACTAATATACTAATTACTAGGAAGCAGTGTAAAATACTGCAACAGCTTTTATGAATAACACAGAAAATACTGTTGCTAATTGCACCATTAAATTTCATGTCAATGTGCTTATATATCATAACCATACTATATTAGAGTATATGCCTTGTTTTTTTAATTATGCATACAATGTCCTGGGACAAGGCATAAGAATAAATAAAGGCAATCTATCACTAACTAAATACCACAGTTCTAACCTTAATTTATTTAAATATAATTACAGAAGATGCTATCTTCTTTCAGAGTTCAAATTACAACCAATTTAATGAAGTGGAGCTTGCTGGGCTGTAAAGTCATTACTGCATCAATACACTTGTAACCATTACTTTAAAGGTGACAAGCCCAGACCGGGAAAGGCAGCTTGGCTGATGATCCAAGGAGAGGGCACAGAACGTCAGGAGACAGAAAGGTCAAAAAGTAAGTTTGAGCAAGGCCATGCCAATGCCTGAAGGTCAAAAGCAGGCCCTTATTCTAGATCACATCACTAGAGCTTATAAAGAATTCAGGAGCTATGCTGGTGACAACTCTAATAGAAAAGAAGTCTAACTGAAGTTCTGGACCATTTGCTGGCAACTCTCAAGAGAGAAGGGAAGATTGAAATGAAATGTGTTACAATAATCAGACTGTGAAGTACCAGCAGCATGAACAAGATCTCAATACCCTTTTCAGATATAATAATGTGCAGTTTCACAATATTTCAGTTAGTGACTTGGAGGATGTGGTATTCTGGAATTACTCCATGATCCAGAAGTTGCAGGAAAGTTCTTAACAGTGAGAGTTGCAACAGTTATACAAAATATTATCAGTTCTACTGCGAACAGGAAATATCCCGTTTAGAATTTGGACTTCTACCTACAGGAAGTGATTTCATTCTGCTGGAACAGAGAAAACTAAAGGATGACTAAGCATAGTGACGCTTCAAAACAGATGTAAAATTCACTGAAATATTAAGTTATTTACCCTAATAAAGATGATCCCTAACTTTGGGGAGATTTTCTGTTTCATTAGACTTTTTTTTTTTTTCCCCTTAGGGACAAAATCTTTCTTGTCTTCCTCAAGGAGCCGTCATTCTGTGATGGCCTGGACAAGAGTAAGGAAAACAAAATTTATTTTCCAAATTGCACTCATCTGGCAAATTAACTGACACTTACCTTTACAGCTAAGATAGCTTTATAATGCCACTTGAGCCTAAATTGGCCTCAGTGCAAATACATACTTTTTCTCACAGAATCCTGGATTTCTCCAAGGCTTATTCATGAAAACATCATTTGGACATTGTGTTTTCTCTTAGTACACCCATAATAACCCTATCTCTGCAATCTTTCTCATATTTACGTATTAAGTAATTATGAGCCATATTTTTTGGTGAAACACTGTGCAATTCTTCCCTGCTTTTTCTTTATTTTTTTTAGAGTAACATAATGAATTGTGGAACTACATCCATTTCAGACTTGACCCTTCAAGCTTCCTCAAAAGGTTTGAAGAATTCTGAACTTCTCTGTCTTCTGCGTGCTATTTTACGGCTCTACAGGCTCTAGAGCAGGGGGCACAAGGGCAGAACAGCCCAAGATCCTTACACCATGTCTCAGCTTCTGTTTGCAGCTAACACATTTTTAGGAGCATTAATTCTATCTTATCATGGTTTTTAAGTGTAAGATTTTAAGTATACTTTATCAATTTGACTTATACGGAAGGCTGCAATCGAAATAAAATGGAAATGTAAAATATGTGAAGTAATTTAATGAGTATATACACTAGTCTGATGCTAAAAAAGGGGTATTTTAAACCTATGCACAGACATTATATGAAAATATGGGCTTCACTTGGAAAATGTGGTAGATACTCTCATTTTTTGGCTTTCTGCAGCCATAATACGAGTATTTTTTGCCTTCTGTATTGTTATTCTGTTTGCACATGTTTTCCAAGATGAGATAGGAGTTACACAGCAGGGTTTCATTTGGAGTCCCAGAGTAATCTTGCAGTACAACAAGATAATTCTAACCTCAAGATAAAAGATTTTATATTACTAGTTTCAGATGTCTTTGGCAAATGACAGGGCTTTTCTGTACTTTGCACTTCCTGTCCATGTACTGCAACTTTTTGTTTCTTACAATTCTGTCTGCTACAACAGTAAAATTCAATAGTGGCTTATATGGGTACATAGTTCAGATGGGCACATTTTATGACTGTCAGGTACCTGAAATTCCTGGTTTCTACCTCCTTTCTGATTTGTCTGAGCAGTTGCTTATTTTAAAAAGTACAGTCTTTGTCTGTTATTTAGGTAGAGGAAGAAAACCAATGATCTGGGTTAATATGTTCAGACTGGAAGGCACTGACGTATCACATCACAGGACCACCTTGTTCAGTGCTGCTTCTGCCTGAAAATCTTAATGTGGAACAAAAAAATATAAGTTTTTTTTTTTGTTTCATAATTTGCAGTGTGTTAAAATGATGACTGCTCAGCAGAAAAAACTACAGGAGCATCAAATTGAGACATAGCAGAGTAAAATAATCATGTAGAACATTGGTGTGGTAGATTTGTTTCCTAATAGTATTGTAGCATTGCTTTTAAGGATGGAAACAAAAAAAAAAGGAGAAATGTCCTCTGCATATATTATGGTTTATGGAGGTGGCAGGTAAAAACATTCCAAATGGCCTTGCCAGGAAGGGATTTTACAAATAGCTTTTAATGGAAGACTATGATCGCATCCACAGCACAAACATTTGTCCCAACATTTTCCAGAGTACTGAAACAATGCCTTTTCCTTTATTCATATCTAACATTTTCCCTGTTCTTCCATGAATACTAATATCAAAGAATTGTGCATACATGAGAATCAGAAAGTGAAACTGAGCAGAAAACCACCAAAATTAATTGATCAAGTTCTGATGCTAAGGTTAAGGTTAATTTTTGATTTACTCAATTTTACAAGACAAGCCTCCAGTCTTTCAACTGACTTATATGGGTAGATATATAAAGTATATTAAATTATAAGATGTGATGGAACATGGCAAGACTAAAAGACGCATACTATTTTGTTAATCTTCTAACGTTCACTTCTTTTCCCTTAACATAAAAAATGACAGAGATTTTACTGTATATACATATATATATATAAATATTAAGATAATATCTGGTGATATCAGCTAAAGTGTGAAAAGAACACAAAATTATTTTTTTTACAATTCCTCTAACAGTGTATATATTTGTGTTTCTTCTTCATAAAGCAATGAAAAAGAAAATGGTACATAAGGAGTTAACGAGTACAAAGTTCTGTGGCCATAAATGAAAAAGACAATCTAACTCTTCATTTTGAATTTCAAGTATTCTCCCAAACATGCTTAGCACTTCATTCATGCCCTGAGTGTGAGTGATTTATATCTTAGCTCAAATACCCTGCCAGCCTCACAACCTGCCATTCTGCCTCTCACACTGGAGTGACAGGTTACCCTGCTTCTGGCCTCTGAGTCCGGTCTCAAGGTAGCACTTGAGCAATTAATGGAAGGTTTATTAGTGATAGCACTTCACTGACTACTGCTAGCAGCTTTCCATACAGAAGCACATTGGTTAACCAGCACATCGACAGTTCCTTCGTGGCTAGCAGCAGGAACGGATCAGAGCCTATGCAGAAAAACCAGACTGCAAATGTGCTCAGCATTTCCCAGACTTTTTGACTGCTCTAATCCTATAAACAATTAATAGTATGAGGTAAATTGATTTCACTTCAATAAAACACAATCATTTTTTAAACAATTAGACTACATAGTCTTATTATAAAGTGCCCCTGCTCTAAAACAGAAACGGTGACAATTTTCTTCTAATCTCATAGGTAATACTGGGCCTTTGGGAAATAGGTTAATAAATTCTAGTTTTCTAAACCAGGCAGACTGATTTACTGTAAACTTCCCCCATTACACTTACAGTAGATGTCTATCAAATTGCTTATGAGAACAAATTTATGGAAAATATCCAAGAGTAATGCTTTGTTCTTATTAAAATACATGAATATGTATGTAATTTTAGCCAGCCTAAATGAACAAAACAAGACAAAAAGAAAGAGAAAAAAGGTCAACAATTTTTGTCACAAGAATTATTCTTTTACACAAGAAACAATTCATCCCTGCTAAAAATGCCTTGATATGAAAGATGCTTGTCTGAGGAAAATATTTTTCTTAAAATTGTAATGGCAACCGCTATGAAGAAAACCCTTACAGTGTACAAGAGTATGTTAATACAAGTAATTGGGCGACATAATTACATGAGCATTATTTAAAAGAGGAAATAAAGCAGAAAATTTCCTCATAAATTATTTTTACATAGAATTTTAACAGATGCAGATTTAAAAAAAAAATAGTTCTAAGTCAATAATTCCTGACAAGCACAGTCTATTTAAATTGATACATACCTATCCTCCTTCAGAATGCAGATGGGAATATCCACCATGAGCAAGACTCACACACATATTTTGTTTTTCTAGGGGCCATGAAAAGAATATTTACCAAACAGGAGACCAAGGTCTTTTCACTCAATGCATTCCAAATCTATTATAGCTCTACTGAAGTCTGCACATTTCTCCAGAGCTACTTCTAAATATGAGAAGAGCAAAGAGTTTACTTTCATTGACTTGGTATTTTTTTCCAAATACTGTGCTCCTTTCAAAGATTTCTGCTTTATGTCCCAAAGTTCTCTTCCTTCCATTAAAACACATACATTGGATTTGTTCACTCTTTCTTTCTTTTTTCTCTAAATCATATCAACTACACATTCCTATGGAATGTGATGCCCAATTTAAAAGACATTTAGACTCAAGAGTAGAATTTACTGAGTAAAAAGATGACAGGTTATGTATAAAACAACTTAATGAAACAAATCCACAAATAGCAACCTAGAAGGGTATTTTAAGATATTTATAACTAGCACCCTCAAAATGATCAAATGTGTGTGATACTCTTCCTAGGACAGGTTTTGAGCAACTTGACCAGGAAGCGCGTGTACAACTTTGTACAATTTGGTCCTTGGGTTCTGTGAATTGCTTATGAAAAAAAATGTCATTGTAGTCACTCTGTGATAGGAAAACAGACACAGGTTTAAAGGCAAAGGAGATTACAAGATTCACGATGGGCAGCAGTGGGTACACTTTTCTTTCTCCAGCAGGAAGTCTTCAGAGAATGATCACTAAAGCCTGTGTGTGGTTTGCACAGCACAGTGTAACTCAAACCAGTGACACCACACTGCTTAATGACTAATACAAGCTAAGAGTCAAAATTCCTTACTCACTATTTTATCTTGCCTTACACAGGCAATCTGTGGATATAAATACAGGAAACTAAACATAGTAAGTGAATGTCTGGAGAGCGGTTGGGAAATAAAATCTCTGTGTGGTTCAGTATTCCACATTTAGATTCTGCCCATCGTTGCATTACTCTCACAAGATCCAAAATTGCACCTAGGACTGTTATTTAAATAAAACAAACCTGTTTCTTGCTTTCTTCTTTTCCCTCTCCTTGACCTTAGAACCTTTACTTTGGATCAGAACTTCCTTCTACAATGTGTAGATTTGTTCCAAAAAGTATTTTGATCCTGAGGTCTAATTTGGATCCATTTTTAGATGTTCAAGCTTTTTTCCTACTTATTTTAATCTGGAGTACATATATTCAGACGAATGGTACAGAAACATGCAGATAAATCTGAATGAGAAAGCACATTTTATTGCATTACTCTAAAATGACATAACAGGAATAAGACCTCGCCTGTATTTTCAAAGGGAACTGATTCAAATGTTCTTCCTTGAAGCCTTTAATTAACTAAACCTGAAGAAAAGGAAGGAACTGTCCATTGAAGAAAATGCCTCTGATTATGTTTATATGCAGCAAAATTGTGCATCGGTTATAGAAAATATCACTGTGAGTATTGTTTATTGGAAAAAATCAAAACATACGGCACTGAGGATGTATCCTATGAGAAAGGCCTTTGGGATTGGTGATGGGACCTTCTTAAATCAGTGATCTCAATGGTCTTAACAAATCTGATATTTTCTGACACTGTTTCTTAGGGTTTTACATGTTTCCCATTTGCTGACATGAGAGATTTATGTGAAAATCGTACACCTTTGCACTGCTCAGGAGCATTTGTTTCTCGAATTGAGGCAGGTTTTAGAAACTGTAACACAATTCATTTTTTACTGCCTTTTCCCTATTTTACAGAGTTAAGTTATTTTCCACTTGTCATGCCATTGTGTCAGAGATGGTGTGGTGTGGTGGATTGATACCTCTTTATTATTCTTTCCAGTCTGTGCCTTTCCTTTTAGATTGCTCTGTGATCTTCTTTTCAAACTATCCACAAAGAGTGGACGTGTAATAAACATCTCTACTTTGTGTCAAATTTTTGTGGGGACTACTGTTCTCTCAGTGACAATATTTGCATATTTCTTGAAACTAGGTTAACTTGCAGTTAGATCAATAGGAAACTTGGCCGTATATCCTAAATCCATCAACCTGGCAGAATTTTAGTTTTAACTGGACCTTTAAATTAAAAAAAAAAAAAAAAAAAAAAAAGAGAGAGAGAAAATACACTGCAAAATTTATATTGACATTCTTTTTACACTCAGAGAACATTTTTGTATAACTTCACAGACCAAAGACAACTAATTCCACATCAAAAAAATCCTAAACCTCAAATAAATTCAGAGCCAGAATTCTGTGATTTTGACTGGCACCTTCCCTACATCTGAAGCAGCGTGGTCCATTTTTTATTCATAACTATTTCCACAAAACAGCATCAAAATAAGTTTTAAATCCTCAGCACGAGCTTTTTCATTTTTAAACATATCTAGTTAAAAGATGAGGAAATTCTCCTTGTAGTTATATAAATATGTAAGACAGACTAAAAAAGCTTTTCATATACTTGTTTTTTATTTGTCCCATTCTATCCATTCTACTCTGAAGAATGGATTTTCATCTTTGTGCTAACATCAAAAAATACTCTCTACACTTTCCATTTCTTAAACCATGTCCTACATTGTACCACTAAGGTATACAATCCTCATCAAAACTCCACACAGTTGGCAATTGCCTCAGTGAACTAAACAGACTGGGATTTCAAGTGCTGGATACTTAACAGCCGGAGAAGCTCTTTAATCTTGTTTAAGAAAGAGAGGGCATAATTTATCTAGAGACAATCCTCCTTGGCAGCATGTGCATAAGAAAGGGAAGCTCAATGTGCTGAGCTTTAAAAGGGAATTGAAAATAAAAGTTTCTATCATGAATGTACTTCACAACAGTAACAAATAAACAAACCATAAATAAATAAACAAATAACAAGCAGGTTAAATCTTATGCACACGAGGTCTGAAGACATTTTGCCTGTGCTGGCAGTTGCATGAACCAAAGCTGCTCACACTGAGAGATATTTACCTGCTCATCTCAGACTATTGTTGCGGAACTGGGCCATAATCAAATACTTTCTAGATACTTCTTACATGTCATGAATCCTGAAATGGACGGTGATTCACAAAAGTAAAATGCCTAACTGGTTAACGAACATTATTTGATTTTAAGAAGTGTAAAACTACATCAGTTTGGAAATGAGGACAGAAAAGGTATCTTATTACATGCAATTGCAACACAGTCAATCCTGCCAATGGCAAAGATCAATGGCTAGACTAGTAATTCCTCCACTGAGAATAGCTTGGGCAAGACAAAGAATTCCTTCATGTCCTTTTCATTCATCATTAGATACCACGAAAAAACAAGTGGGTTATTTAGTGGTAGTTTGAACTTACATTATTAATGTGAGGAAGCAGACTAAATACTGATTAGCAACAAAGTAAGCACAGTGAAGGAACAAACATATTGTGAAGGTGCAAGAACTTCATATAAAAAGTCAGTTGGGCTGTGGATATGTTCTCCCTCTTTCAGTTTTGATGTACAACCGTTGAAAACTCTCTAAAAATTTAATTTCGAAGTAGGACCAATAAATATTGGTGGTTTTTTCCCACTCAAATGTGAGAACTTGACAGAACCCGGGAAAAAACTGGTAAGTCTGCCTTTCAAGAGAAGGTTTTCCATCACACTTTATTCTTTATTATGGAACAGTTTACCTGAAGACACACTTAGAGATCAGCGCCATGTTCCACCGTACAAAGATCTGTTGTTAGGATCTGGCAATTTTACACTGTTTTCTTGATGAACAGATGCCTGCAGTACTTACTCAGAGAAAACTGCAACTCTAACTCCCATGCCCCCAAAAGCCCCATTGCAGACTTCTTCCAGCATAATATCCAACATACCCGCCTAATTAATGTAAGCAGTATTACTGCCATTTATCTTTCTTTTTCATTGTTTTTCACTCAGTTACGTCTCCAGTAAAATGCACTGTTTTATTGTTAATTGTGATTAAAAAAAAAGAAATGAGCCAAATCAATTACAGTCCTCTGTCAATCTATATGGTTGAGCCACAACTTTTACTGTTTTAATTAAATGAAGAAATGGGTCTATTGTTTAAAGGCATTAAAGAAGGCAATTTAAAACTTCAAGTAAAGGGTTTTTTTTTGCTTTTACTGGGGGACAGAGATACCCATAAAAGCAATACAGGTCTCTATTTGAATTTCACAGCAGCTGTGAAATTTATAAGAATCACAGAAAAAAGAAGTTATCCTTTTTTTTTTTTGTTCTTTTAGCTAACATTCCACTGATTCTAATGGGCTTAGGCTGTGAAGACGTTACCTACAAAATGTTGCCATGGCTTTAATCCTGGGTTATCAAGAGGACACAATCTTTAATGAAGACAGAAATCTAACAAATGAACAGGAAAAATTCTGAAGTAAAACCAAAACAAGCCTTATAGGCTGTCAATGACTGGAGGAAGATTAGTGGAATTAAACTTTATCGACAGTATAAAGCTGATCTTGTATATCATCTGTTTTATATGAAAAATCTTCCTAAAATATGTGAATTTCAATAGAACAAATATTTGTTGTAAATGGGGTTTGACATATGTGTGAAACTGGATAAAGAGCTCTTCAATCAAATCTGTCTCCTAACAAACTCTATAGCAGAGGGTTGCCACAACATGGAATGCTGAGTAATTATGAAAGTACATAATGGCTCATCTTTACATTTCCTTTTTCTGACTCACTTTTTTGTGACCAGCAGAAGCTGCAGATGGTACAGACAGTATTCTGTTTACACAGTCCCCTTTTTCACTCCAAACATCCCTAGACCAGAGGGATCACCAAAGAAGCCAGTCTAAGAACAACATAAAACATTATTACTCTTCTGGTTTTCTCTAAATGCTCTAGGTAGCCATCACTTTATCCCGTGTACACTACGTTCCGTTACTGCCCAACCTAATAAAGACTTCTGTCACAGCAATAGCTTTTCATCTTCAGAGCTCCTTTCTCCTCTCCTGATAAGGCTGCCAACTCTACTCTCTGTAAATGAGCTCATGTGAACACTTTATTTTCGGCTTGTGGAAACAAAAAGTGCCAGTGCTCAGCTTCAGAGCTTGAGGGGGCGGTTTGCTATCTTCAAAGCATGACCAAGGCGTTTGAAAGGGATTAAAATTAAATTGGTAAGCTTAGCTTGAAATAAGGAACTTGAAGCAGGACTATTGCACTC
This sequence comes from Bombycilla garrulus, assembly GCA_013400315.1. Taxonomy (NCBI): domain Eukaryota; kingdom Metazoa; phylum Chordata; class Aves; order Passeriformes; family Bombycillidae; genus Bombycilla; species Bombycilla garrulus. Next base: position 985,299 of record VXBU01002005.1, read on the forward strand.
ACAAACACTGCTTTTTCTTTAAAAGCTTCAGAAGCCCTTTAAAAATGGTCACTTTAACTCATTTTTATTTGTCTACTCTTAAACTTCTGGCAACTGCTTCGATAAGACTGTAACCAGTGCCCCATGTTATCATCAGTAGGCACATATAGCTGAGCATCTCCCTTTCAGGACAGATGGTTATCCCATCCCAGTGCACTTAGTTCAGAAACATGTGAATCACAGCTTCAGCTTCCTTATCCAAACAGCAAATAAATTAAAACTTTTTTGCAATCAGTGGCATATGTTTGCATCTCTGTGCAGAATGACTCAGGCCAAACCTGAATTGACATGTTTCATTCAGTGACATCCTAACTATTTTGTGAATGTCCAATTCCTGGCACCGTTTGATGCCTAATAAGGAGACACGAAAGGAAAATAAACTTTCACAAATACTTCTCCTGCTGTTGGATTTTATAGATGAAATTAATTTTAATGGATAGCTACTACTGTGTAGTGAATACAAAAATCTGTTATATTTTTAAAAGCTTATAGGAAATATATCTTTAGGAACAAAGCAATTAACTGCCCATCTCTTAAAATATTGTGCTTCTGCATCACATGTTGCTGGTCACGTGCAGAATCAAGTGAGCAATGGCTCAGGTCACAAGTATTCCTTGCATCTAACATCTGGCTCAAAATCCACTCAATCAACAATTATCTGCTGGCCTTATATTCCTAGTCTGTCCACATCAGGAATATACCAAAGAAGTAGAACATCTCGTTCAGCTCGAGATGAAGGCCCAGCTAATGCAGGTGTCTGCATTTAAAGCTTATCAGAAAGGGAAGATATGCAGGAGCATTTTGCATTGTGCAAAAATTCTTGAGAAGGTTTAGATATGGAGATTTCCCTCAGGGTGCTCTCTGAATGGTGTCACTCTTCCAGCCGATTTCCAGTGTTTACCCCTACCGCCTTATTACCGCTGCTGTTACTATTTCTAGATTCACGTTCAGAGGACCAACACTGCCATTCACAGCTGTCCCCCCTAAGTTTGGGGCAGCTTTAGACAGCAAGTTTCTAACTGTTAAAGAGATCTAATGGCACAGCTTGAAAACAGAGTCAATAACAAAGCAGAGGGAAGCAAAGCAGCCTTACCCAACTGGAAGGACTTCTAAGATAAGCAAGTATGTAATGAAGCCTTGACTCTTTTAACACCATCCTATGATTAACACTAAAGGTTATCCAGAAACTGCAAGTGATCACTGGAGGGAAGAATACCCAGACTAAAAGCATATATTTAAAAGTTATATTTGTAAATAAGAAATGTAACACAATTTTACCTTTAAGAAACTTGTTGATTAAAGAAAGGATTAGAACCAGCTGCGTCCAAAGATACCACAAAACACTACAAGAAAATACAAAGGTGTCCAGGACTGAACACCAAAGAAAACAGAAACAGAAAGCTGGACTACACCACAGAAGAAGAAAAGGGGAGCTGGGAGATGGTCTGATTTGTTTCACAGACTCAGCTTCTGAAATCACAGGCAGTAGCAAAGCCACCTGTCAGAAACTGCCTCCAAGCCAATTGCAAAGCACTCTGTAGTAACCAAGGTGTTCCTACATGCTCAGCTTGACCAGTGGGTCCTTCTCTACACACCAGCACTGTGACACTGCCTGACATCTTTCTGCCCCGATCCCATCTTCATTCTCCCTCGTGTCTTCCCCACCACAAGCTATTTTATATTAATGAGTACCAGAAAAATCCTGGAAAAGGCCCAGTCTTGGTTATGCCAGCCAATCTTACTCACCTTTGAGTTTGAGTGTCTGACAAGGCTCATGATAAACTCTGGACATTTTGTAGAACTGTGAGATAAGCAGCCAGTAATATAACCAAATCAAGAAGCAAAACTACAAGTCATGCAGAAACAACAAATGTATTCTCAACATGAAGATCTCAAAACCTGAGTTAAAAGTGGAATGTTTTTAAGAAGAGAAATAGCTTCTGCATCCCAAAATACACTACATTTTGAAAACAAGACAATTAAGCCTGAAGGTGTGTATACATGACAGATTTGAAAGTAAGTTCATAGCACAGCATAGGCATGATCTTGCATCTGTAACTTACAGCAGTTTATTGACTTTGAAGGTACAGAACTTTGAAGTTATTGAGATTTAGCTAGCCTTGTTTGTACTCTTGTAGCATTTGCATCATACCACCATAAACCTACTATTTTTAATAATAAATTATATTATTAAGAACTAGGGCCCCTGGTCTCCCTGTCTGAGCCACTAATCTGTTCCTATTAGCAGTAGGGTCTACAATGAAGGCTGGATACAAAACCCATTAGTAGTAACTAATTGCAATTGACTAATTGATGTTAAGTGACTGATCTTAATCATGTGTAGGGACTTCAGGACCTTCTCTGACTCCAGAAGAGAGGTACTTCCTTCCTGCAGCTCAAAATCAGTTAGCATTGCCCAAGAACATTTCTAGCACACAAATGCTGTTTTGGCTTAGCATGCTATACTCTGTTCACGTGAGGCTATCACATCACTGTGATTCATTACACCACAATGATGTAACTGAAAATGAAATTGTAAATCAACATTTGCTATGCTCAGTCTTAAAATAACTATTTTTCAAATACTGTCTTAAACATTTAAAAGCCTGCACTTATCCTCTCTGTAGTTACCTTTGTTAGCAGAGGGGATATACAAACTTAACTTCCGTGTCTGCCAGGATTCAGATTGGTTTGCTGGTGTTCGTCCCCTTTTAAAGGGAAAGGAAAAATGAACTCACATGGAGATTGACATTTTTAAAAGAAGACTGTTTCAAGATTAAACCAAGTTAGATTATTATTACTGTCTCTCTTCTTTTATCAGGGAAAGGCACATCACAAATGTTAAATAATTGTATTCCAGAATAATTTCCACTTCCATGTGACTTTCTGCCCCACTGCAGAAACTTTTCCACTCTTCTCCATCTGAGAAGTTTCTTTTTGGTGTGGCATGTACTCCTGCTTCCCTGTTGGGATAGGGCAGTTAAAAAACACCCACAAGGAAACACCTTGTTGGCTAAGGCATCTACAGATTTTATCACTCATTCTCAGTAACAGACTTTGAAATGCTCCTTAATGAGCACACAGGCATTAAGGAAAACTTAAACAGATTTGTAATGTTCCATCAAAAATTTTGACCTAAGGCCACTAAGTGCTTAGTATTATGATAGCTCTTGAGCAAAGACTGGAGCACTTGAAGGGAAGAAATTCTTTCCTATCAGAACAGAGGAGGCAGCCCTATCTTCCAGGGGAGAAAAAAACCCCAAACCAACAAACCACGGTTTTAACTAGAAGATTAGCAGAAAGCAGATGGCATTAGGAAACAATGCAAAACAAATGTTGCAGTTAACTGAAATAAACTCGAATGGTGTGTTGCTTGTCTCGTCCAATTCTTTGTTCTTTGGTTTATGTTTATAAGAGATTTTGCTGGCCATCTTAATCACTTTAGATCATGCAGTAAACTCCAGAGAATAAGCAAACAGAAGCCTCTCAAGGCCAGGAGCTGAAATTGGGTCAGACCAAAAAAAATGGTATATTGGCCTGTACTCCCTGTCTGCCAAAAGCCTGCTTTCTACCTGGATGGCTGTAACTCTGCTGAACTACTGAAAATAATGTTGCTCTGCCTCGAAAATCAAGAGGGTGTTGCTTGGAATAGCAAATACTAAGATTTAGAAGGAACACAATGTTCTGTGAAAATATAACATTTTTTAAAAATCACCATATATATCCTGGCTCTGTAGGATTTTAACTCATATATATTTAGGTTATTTACTCTATAATGCCTGCTTTAATGATGATAGTTCTGAAATATTCCTCATATGCCTAGTTTCCTTTAAAAAATTACTGCACTTAGCTAGGAAAAAAAAACCCTTTCTGTTTTTCATCCCTCAACTGCTATAGTTCTCAAAGTCTTCCATATTTTCAGCTATTATCCCTTTCGAGCAAAGAGCCCACTTAATAACGTTCACTCTAACAACCTCATTTATTTTCCAGAAAATTAACTCAGTTTCAACCCTGATTAATGATTTCATCTAAATGAATCAAATTAAAAATTGAAAATTATATTTCAAAAGCCAAAGAAAAAAAAATTGACCATTTCCAGTTAACAAATGATCCTTTCAAATATTAAAAGATGACCATGAAGAGTGCGTGATAGTAATGAAATCTAACTGAGGCCTACTGCTTATCTGGAGTTCAGGAAGGGGGAGAAATGGAAAAAAAAATCTTTCTGCATTGTTAATGCTGAAGTCTCTTGGGATACCAAACTGACTTCCACTTAGTCTTTGCCTGTAATCAGTACACCAAAATAATATGAGAATTTCAATGTTAATTAAACTGGTAGGGTTGGAGATGCACCAATACGGAAGAGGGATTAGGAAAGCACACAGTACCAATAACCACATCTGTTAACAAATCCTAATCTATGAAAGAGCAATTTAACCTTCCTCAAACTGCTAATACCTAGGTAGTGGCTGTCTACTAGGGAAGAAAAAGATCTTGGGACTTTTTAAAAAGGAAAAAAAAATTCAGCTGAATTACCTGAAGAAAAATTGGTTATTCAGATTTCATATACTGTCCTTTAACAGGAGAGAGATCCAATCTATTTGGCCCTTGATTTGCTTACGAAAGGAAACAGAAACTTTTATTTTTCCTTCACTCTTGTACCCCCTACAATTAACTTTGTTCTCACAAAAATCTATTCTTCAAATTGTGATTATTCTGTGCATTTTCTAGGTTATGGTGCTTATCAACTAGTAAAAAGTACTAACCATTTATATTGATAAATGAGCCATATTAACTTTTAATTACAAATTTACTAACGTGATAGGAAATGTTCGCTTGAAAAATTGCAACATGTAACATTCGTCTTGGAGCTTGGCCAAAGCACAGAGACTGACACTATTCCACTTCACCAGGACAAGGAAGACACTGGAGAAGCTTCTGCTTACCAAGCTGACTTTAATGGAGGTCCAACATCTGCACTGAGGTTGCTTCACAGTCACCTTTGTAACTGCTTGGAGTAACCAGACAGAAGTGAGTGGCAGAGCAGTAAGGGTTTTTTTTGTGGATCAAGCGTCAGTATCTGTGTGACACAAATGTCTCTTTTTTCTCTGACTCTCAGGAAACAGACTGTCCCATTCTATTGCCCTGAGCCAAGGACAACTCCAGCAGCAAGGCCAAATACATACATGTTTGTGAAAATTTAGGAGTTACCTGATGGGAGAAACTGGAGGCCACTCCTGACAAACATTTCAGAAGCCTTCCAGACAATCCTGACATATGTTTGTAACCAACCTGTTAACACAGTGGATAATGAAATCCTGCCACAGATAATGCCAGTGTTTCAAGATATGCCAATCTGGATGCTGGTTTGGCAATGCTGACAGACTCCAAATGGGTTGGGCAACTGCAATAGTTTATTTCCATAAGATAAACCTCTGCCGATCCTAGTTTTCCACTTAACACAACACCAAATTAAACTGGAGGTTAACTGGTCTATTCCAACACAAAGGCTGAGGTTAAATGAATAACAGTTAAGCTGAAAACACACCAAAACAAGCACTGCTATTACAAAACTGCTATTACAGTACTTACATTGATTAAACTTCACCGAACTATTTCCTAAAATCTGTACAATTGTTCTGGCAGCTCTCTTTCCTAAATTTCAAGAAAACTGTGAGGGAACATATACATAAACATTTCTAATCCTCACTGAGAAGCTGGAAATGACTGTGCTTTTGCATAAAACTGTTGTTCTAATCAACTTTGGCTTTGCTAGATCAGAGTATTATTTCATATCTGATCACTCAGGTCATGATTCCTCTTAGCCCTTCAAATTCTAGCCATTCAGAATTTTGGCTTTGGTGAATTCTCACTAAATGAATATCCTCCATAGCTTTCCCTGGTAATTTCAACATTTGACTAGACTAAGTGCAATCTCTCTTTGATCCCCATAGACCTCACCAGAGAGATCCCTGCCTATCACTGCTAGTGTGCTCTTGGGGCTGTATCCATGGATAGAAGTGATTGACATTTTATTCTACAAAATTAAGAGGTTTTTCTAAAGGCATGGCAACATCTCAAATTTTTTGTCTCCTGGGAGCAATTTTATATTCTAGCATGAATGCACTCACTGTTTTTTGCAGCCTAATTGCCACCCTTGACTTTGCTTTTATCATCAACTGGTAGCACTTTCCCCTTTGCAATTTTCCTACCTGCCACCTCCTTTAGCTGCTTTCTTCTTGTTGTGTCTATGTTTGGCTGCACAAAGCTTCACTCTTACACTTAACGCTGTGAGCAATGTGCTGGCCTGCCACGTTAGCCATACCTTTGGTGCTCACTGTATCAGAAACAATAAAGCCCAGCTCTGTGAGCTTACAAACACGAATGAACACCAGCTTTGCAAATCATCCATGGTACAAACCAAAAAAATCTTGGAATAATTGCAAGTGTTTCATTTGAAAGCAAAGGGGGGGAAATACTACATACCTTTAATTTTAAAATGCCCAGGAAAAGGCTTTTCATAATTGTTTCCTATTATAAGTAAGTCCTGCACATCTCCTCTGTCCTCCAGAATGTGTATTACTGTGACTGCCTCTCTACAGGGGCTGACCACATGGACTTCCCTTAGAAGTCCATCAGTGGACATTCCTGAACATACAGACCAACTCAAGAGTGCCTTTTAATTGTATTTGGTGGAACACAGAAAGGATGTAAGCTCATGCAGAGAGTTAAAAATGGCTGTAAATTGGCTGAATTTTTGCTGAATCTTAGCTCCACAGAGAGCCATGATGTATTTGCTACCAGGAGCTCTGCTAGCAGCAATCAAAGAGACAAGATGCTGGATGCTTCATCAGACCTGTTTTTTACCCAGCAGTACAAGAGCATTAATTTGCTTTGGAACCCACATCTACAGAACATTTTCCAATGTCCTGTTTCAAAGGATTGAAGCCAATCTTTGCATTTTCCTTGTTTGTTTTGGGTTTTTTGCTTACTAGGGATGTTGCTGCGGGTTTTGATGAGGTTATTTTATCTTGGGGCACATCCTTTAGAATTTTACTTTCACAGCATCAACTAGTAAACTGATGCTATGCAGTTATCTCTCAGATGGCAGATGAAATAAAACTTACTATAATAAAACAGATATAACTGAAGACTTAGGCAAAACAAACTCATGCAAACTACATCAAGAAATACAACTGTAATTCAACATATGTGTACAACAAAAGAAGCCTTAGGAAATGAGTAATTAATATTTGAGATGCTACAAACTTTCTATTGCAAAGTCACTGAAAAAACTATGTCTGGCTCCACATAAATGTATCAAACCATAAAGAAAATCTATAAAATCAGTTAAGAAAATGAAATATATTAACTATAGCATAAAATAGGTGTCTTTCCAGGAGGCAGAAACAATAGGAAACTATCTGGCATGATATTTCAGGATTAGAATTCCTGATTTTGAAATATAATGTAGCTTATGGGTAAATATATAGCATATAAATGTTGATACGATGTATCAATACTCAAGATTATATAGATTATACACCTGCTGTGTGTGTATATATATATCCTTGGTGCATTAATAGTGATATATTATTAATAAAAATATATACTTATTAATCTATGTTATAGAAAATAAGGCATAAAGTGTATATTTGGGCAGAAGAAATTTTATCTTAAACACGTGAAGTCTGCCAAAAATTTATGATTTCAGAGACATTGTTAAATAGAGAAACATAAAGGACCCTGAAAGATGGTCACCATCAATCCCATATTTATCCATAGTTTCTGTCTGTATCTAACACAGTCTGCACACGTTGCAGGAGTACATCCATCTGCATCAACATCTGCTTATAGGACTTGTTTATAATTTTATTTCCAACTCAAGGACTCTTAGGAAAGAACTATTAAAACACTTGAAAACTCTAAATCTCCAGCTATTACGGCCAGATTCACACTCCCTCTTAAGCAGCTTCATTTATGAAGTAACATCACCAAAATGCCTTTAATTCAAAAGGAACAAAATGGTTCAAGAATAAACAAAAGTCTCTGTTCCATCCTTTAAGCATGAAGGCAGCAAGACATTCTTAAAGCACTAGGAAGTGCTCAAGTTGTTGCAATATCATGAAAGTTGATTTTGGTTTCCTTATTTTTTTCTAACTGTTTCCAGATAGAGGTCTTAAGTCAGGAATAAGAGGAGATACAACGCACTTGAAACCAAATTCACATCAGTAGTATAAAACAAATCAGGGAGTAGTAATAAATGTCAGAGCTGCAGCAGCAAAGGCGAGTCACTGCTTTTTCTCATACTTAAAGTGAAATACCTAGCTGTTATCTTTGTGCCTGCAGAGCCTCCCTATTGTAGATTCAATAATACAAGAGGCTTCTTATCAGCAGCCCGGGTGACTGATTGGAGCTGTGATATGTTTAGACAATGCACTGTATTTAACTGAATTTACAGATGCCCCAACTCAGGCTGGAGTAGTAAACGCCAGAGACTAATAGGAAATTAAACGTGTACAATGGACTAACTCCATTTGCTCTCACACACTGTAATGTGTTTAGTTAACTTACTCATAGTCACACTTTATCTTTTTCTCCATGGATTCTCTAGGATATGTTTCAAATTGGTCAAAGATTAAATCTTCCTTTCATTTTTTTTCAGTATTTTATTGCTGCTTTCTCTTATTATTTGCCACTCTTTCTCTTGTGCAGATAAGCTAAACAAGATGACCCCAGGTATACTCTGCCAACCCAATTATCAGCTAGTCAGGAAGTAAAGCAAGGGTACAGAAGACTCCATAATACTAATATTAATATAACATGAGAGAAACAAAATCAGCTGTTTATCTGAATGAAAGTGTTTATTTAGCTCATTTGAAATTTAAATAAGAATTTATGGTGAACACATGCAGGAACCCAGTTTGTGGAGGTCACCAAAGACATGGTTTAAACTAAGTTAATCAGTATTTTCATTAATGAAAACAGTATAAAGTAAGTATACTATGAATAAACCATTTGGAGAAGAAGAGGCTTTATGCAACTTCTGAACTTTCTTCCCTGGAACAGAGAGGAGTAAATTGCTTTTTAAATAAATTCCAGGATTGATCTGTTTATCTATTTGGGTCTTTTGAAAAAAATTTCCGGAACTAAGTTCTTCATTAATACATGAACCAGCTTTTGGCTGTATTGAACTTATTAATCTAAAGAATTTTTACTAATACAGAAAAAAAGAAAAAAAAATGAAAACAAAACACATTCTCACAGCAACAAATACCTTCAAATCGTTGTATTTATTATGTTAGTTCTGAAATTAAAAATTCAATTAAAGCTCATATTAACAAAAAGAAACCACCTTTTATCTGAGACAGAAAAAGACCTACAAAAGGTTCCCAGATACATAACACAAGACAGAAAAGCACTGGCAGCTTTTTTTTCAAGCCAGTGTCTGACCTCAATACTTTTTGGGCCAAACCCTGCAGTCAAAGTGGGCTGATAGATTTAGCATGTGCAGAAGAAAGGACCAGAATTAAGACTAGTTAGGTAAAACAGCAGAATATGCCTTATTAACTTGACAGACAGTTAAAGGATATTTGGAAAAAATATTCCCCCACTCTCCAAATATTAACTGCATAAGGATGTTAATTACTTGTATGTTTTGTCTTGAAAGAGTTTTCAACCTCCAATGGAAACAACATATCAAAATGACAGATTTTCAACCTGATCAAATAAGGGAAATCCCAAGTTTCTAATTTAGAAGGTGTCAAAATGTACAAACCTACAAAAACGTATTTCTAGGTTCCTTTATTTTTTTTTTAATTGGATGTTATAAAAAAAAAGGGTGTACAATATTACCATTAGGCTTTACTTAATTCTTGCCAACGTGGTTGAGATCTTTGTCTCCATTCCTCAGTGTATATCCATTATCCACATGGAAATTAATTAGGAAAATGGTAGTTTTCTAATAGTTTTCCCCTGGTATAATATTTGCCACAGTAAAGATCTACGTTTTTAAAAAATTAATTTTTACTCTTTTTTTTTTTCCTACAAGAAACTAGTTTCTTGAATTCTTCGCTAACGCCTCACTAAACAAAGACTATTAAAACAATAATTATTTGGTAAAGTAGGCTTCATGGAAATTTTTTTTTTTCCAGCTAGTAGACAGTACTATAAATGTTACTTTTCCTAATCAGGTCTGATGGATATTGGAAGTAAAAGACATGGATAAATCTCTGACCAATCTTTAATTAGTATCACAATGAAATATTTATTCTTTTACTATAAATCTAGAAACCCATGGAAGCTGTGTTTGCATCTTTTATCAATTTAAATAATAGCTTGCTTTATTGCTTTTGTCTTAAGAACAGACAGGCTGAAAAATTATTTGTACCCACAACCAATTTCTGGCTGCCATGGTCTGTACAGTTAAGGTGAATATTTAATAACGCCATTTAGATCGTGGAGACCTCCTGAATGTGTAATTCACAATAATCTGTGACAGATATGTGCAAATATGTTTGTGTCAACTTCACAAACCAGTGAGGAGTAGTAAAGAAGAGTTTCTCCAATTTTACAGCTATAAAATAACTGGCCTTTTATATTGTAGAATTGAATTACTTGAGGCATTGAATCCTGTCCCCCTTAATGGTAAGAAATCATAAATATTTGGCTGAAGGAACCAAACAGGTTTCCCAATACTAGATAAAATAAGACATGGAGCTACATCTGAAAGTGTGCCATGAGGAGAGAGCAGGTGCTCCGACTCGTGTGTGCGCATGTACAGACAGAACCCAGCACACAATGGTGCCACCACCACTCACGATGTACACGGAGCCACACACACTGTGAGGGAGACTATGTAAATGGAGATAAGCAATACAACTCAAGCTGCAAACAGAACATCAAAATACATGAGGAAAATCAAAGGCAGAAGGGCTAATTATACCTTAGCACCATATTGCTACCAGGGTATCGTGGCCACATCCACCTATTTTTGCTTCTGCTTTTTGCAACAAGAGGGAATTCCCGGTGACTGCTGTCAAAAGTGACATCAACACAGAATAATGGAGAGCATGAATGAAGGCAAGGATACACTCTGGCAAAACCAATACAAATATCACAAATGCAAAGCAGATGAATGGACTCTTGAGAGCCCATAAATAACTACATTACTCTTCAATGATTTTCTCTCAACTCATTAGTTGTTACTGTACTTTCCACAAACCTATCATATGTTGTGAAACATTAGTGTCTTTGCCTTCACTTTCATTACACTACTTAGTCTAAGTAGATACAAGGACTTTATCAGGAGGGAGTTATCTGTGTTTGTTGTGTGCGCCGGAGTTTCAAGAGAGGACTGTACTGATAGCAGCATGGTGTGGTTTGTATTTGGACTTATCTGACTGAAGAGTAATGGAGTTCAGAATTCCAATAGAAAAGCTAATAAAAACCACCCAAAATAGTAAGAGGGGAAAGGACTGGATATGTGAAGGGGATACAAAACTAGACTGACATCATCTTTCGCAAAGCTGGAATAAAGAGATAGTCTTCTTGGAAATATCTTTCAGGATGTTACGGTTTAGTACTATGAAGTCCACCCTATATCCAGTAGCTCAGTGACAGTTTTGCCAGTTACTGCAACAGGATTAGAAAACAGGTCTTTTGTTAATCAGTAGTCAAAAATGAAAAGCTAATTTATCATCTCAAATAAAAATTCAGTTGAGCAATGCCCCATGCACGCAAAGCATCATTGTGAGGACTAAATTTTGGTAGAAATCTTTTCTCTTTAGAGAAAGCAAGCTGTTCAGACTTGCAAAGTAATTTTATCTCAGATAAAAATTTAGCATGAAAATTAATTTGTCCTCTTTTGCTAGTTTAGATTGCTTTTATTTAAATACATTTAAATAAAGCTTCCTAGGACTGATTAGATGATGGTTCAGTATAAGGCTATATGACATTTATTGCTATTTGTGTTATCATTACCTACACATGACTTAAGATAACTGTCACCATAATTTACACCACACAGGGTGCACACATCCATGTATTTCATTGTTCCATCTAAAACCCCTCATAGTTACAAACACTGCACAGCCATCCCCAGGTTTGGTCCACAAAGGGAAAAAGTGAGAAGCTAGAAAACATCAGGACTGACTATAGTTTATCCAACCTTAGTTTCTGCTTTCTTTGCATCAGACTTTATATAGAAAATAAGGCAAGTAATGCTGAACTTTGCAAATTAACATACTTTTGCTGTATGTTGTTACCAGCCTAAAAACATACAACGTTCCACGTGTATTTCTGAAACTGAGGAACATACAACAATTCGCAGTATTTGCAAGCACGAAAGTCTTTCTGTTTCATGTCCTTTGTCAGCAATCTCTTAACACTTAAATTTCAAAACTGCACCACTTGAGCGTTACTGGAGGATTCCTGCCCACCTCAACTTGTAACAGAAAACTCAGGATGAGAAAGCGTCACTTAGCAGGGCTAGGAATGGTCTGACCCATTTGTCTTCCCCCAACCGCATGCTGAGTGAGCTAATGACCCAGGGATCTGGGTCAGTCTCAGAGGTCAGCTTTGGGGACAAGAATAAGGTTTCTTATTCTCCTGTGTTCTTCTTCTTTCCCCAAGAAAATGTATTTATTTGTTTTAGACCAAAGCACGACTCTCAAAGCAGTCAGGGCCTGGTTGCTCCATAAGCTGAATCTGTACTGGGAGAAAGCACCATGGCTCCCTGTCCTTCCCCATTTCAGGGCCACAGTAACTCCATAATTATTTATTATATTGTCAGCCTGACAAAATTTTCATGAGGAATGAAAGCAAAAGAAGAACAAAGACAATTTTTCACTATTTGTATTCCAGCATATGCGGAACAGAATTTTACAAGAAAAAGCATAAACATTTCTTTATCCCAAGACAGAGTCTTTTGCCAAATAATAAAATCCTGCAACAAATAATGGAGACAGAAAATGTTCTCAAGTAAAATCCTGCCAAGATTGGTAAATAAAATGTGTTTAGTCACTCAAAGAGGAGGAATTCTTGCAAACTTTAGTTTGTATTCTCTGCTCTCTGAGAGGTGAAGAAAACACACTGTGTTTTTTATTAAGAAAGGAACTTGCCAGTTTTGACATGTGACCACAAAAAAAAACCCTTCTCCCAAAAGAGAAATCAGAGAATAGTCTCAGCACTAATGGAACGATATTCACAGACCTCAACGGGCAGTTCACACCTTCAATCCCAATCAGAAAAATGCCATTGAAGAGAATATATGCAACTCTTCAGGCTCATATGAATTTTGGGGAGGGTTTGAGATTTTTATTTTCATTTTGGCAAATGGGAATTTGACCTGGGAGTAGAGTCCCTGAAGCTTTCATAAGAAAGGGAGAAAGGATGGTGCATTTCAAAGCTTATGGGGTCAGTCAAAATTCTCAGAGTTGAGTGGTGAGGCTTCTACTGCTGTCCTGCTTCAGATTTAAAGACCTGAGGTCTTGAAATGGAAGGACTAGCTTGGATTGACAAGGAGCCCAGGGAGGTGCTGTACAAATGTACAGCATCAAAATCATGAATAATGTACCTCATTTGAGAGGCCAAGTGCAAAAACTAAGGCACAAGCCTGAAAAAGGAAGCTGTAAAGGGTTGGGAGAAGAGGCTGAGAGGGAGAAGAGATGTACAATACTTTTTTTTCCCCCCTCAGTAACTGCTCTGCAAAAAAAAAAAAAACAATAATGAGAAAGATTTTGTCAAAATGTTACCATTTTACTTACAGCTGTTTTCATGCTGGTTCTTTCCATGAAAAAGTGTACATCTCAAAGTAATGTTGAGCCTACCAAACATATATGATGTGCACATAACATTTTGGCCTTCAACAAAACTTCCAACAATACCAGAAAAAAACAAGATTTTCCACTGGAGAAGGCAGATTTTTTTGTTTGTATGTTATTTAAAGCTCTTCCCTTATCTATTTACATCCAATAATGTACCTAAATAACATGCCCATTATATAGCTGACAGTTCACAGAATTACTGTGTTATCACCAAATAATTTCTCCTTTCCCATGTTTTGTAAACTAGGTGACTTAAGGGTCTTCAGAGTTTTAAAGATGTTTAAGTTATTTGAGAGTAGAAGCTGGTTTTTCAAACTTGAATAGTTAACATTATTAAATCAATAACCTCCTCCATGATCTTCTTTTCTAAAAAAACAAAACCCTACGCTGTTTTGTATAAATTTACAAAAAAGAACAACTTCTTGCTTTACTGCTACAGTGAAATATCACTTACAAGCTTTTCAAGCCCATGTTGTCTATGTTGCACTAAATGTGAAAACTGTCTCCCTGATTCTGCACCAGGCTTTACAAAAGAACCACACCGTTTGCAGATCAAAGGGAGACGATTTATGCTTTCATCCCAGCTGACGGACGATTAAATTAAAACAGATCAGCAGTACAGTGCATGGGCAGGTGGCTTTAGCTGCCACTGTCGGCCTCAGAGCGATTAAATTGCGGTGGAGATGGAGGGCCTTCCGCTCTCATTCCCGCACTTACAGATCAAACGGTGACAAATGAGATGTTACTGCTCTTGTAAAGCAAGGCTACAATCTGTCAAAATCCAACATAATTTGTGACCCTACGTGACATCCTCTTTCTCTTTTTTTTGACATTTGAATACAGTGATTGTACTGGAGTCAAGTCCATTTAAGTGAATATAGTCAATTCTATCTAAAGGAATACAGCCTGTTAGCTCCAACATGGTAGCTGAATATATATCTGGTTAGTACTCCAGCGACCCTTTGTGTTAAGTGCATACCATTAACAATGAATTCTGATTTTTCCAAGTTATATAATTTGATATCTTGACAGCTCAGACATTTGAAGCACCACTATTTGTTTTAAATGGCTTTATTTTATTGTTTAAATGTCAGTATCAAAATAAAGTAATGCATACAGTCTTGTCAGATCTAGTGCAGTGGGAAGTGTTGCTGTGAGGGGAAAAAAAAGGCCTTGAGAGAGTTTGTTCTAAAAATGGTCCAAAAAGTCAATTATGTCTTTTGTTGCATCCTTGAATGACTTGCAAAATTTTATTTACACTGGGTCTTTTTGTTTTATGGGTGAGCTTACCCAGGTACTGAGGAAGGAAGCACAAAGGGACTGCAGAACCTTACTTTAAAGAAACTGTCATGCTAATAAATAAAACCTTCAAGTAAACAAAAATTTTAAAAATTTATTTGCATGTGTCTTAATTTTTAAGCATTTGGAAAAATTACCATAAATCGGCATAGTATTGTCTGGAATATCAAAAGTATGAAGTCTACCCAAAACTTCAAATTTAACACAGTCAGTGAAAATCTGAATTGGAGAATACTTGCAAGCACTGACCAAATCTCTCTGTTCTTGCTTTTCTTTTAAGAAATAAAAAACGTTTACAACACAGCAATGCTGTTAGAATTTGACAATCTTATTTCCAGTAACTTTAGGGTTAACAAGTTCTTCTTCACCACAGCCAAGAATTTACAGCATTTATCGTTCCCTTAACGTTTTTAAGGTGGGCAGTTTAGCTATCTACCACAAAGCAGTCAAAGATCTGATCTAGGGGCTCTTTATATTTTCTGTTGACCATTGATCTTTGGGCAGGATAACTATATCCTCCAGGGAATTAAGTTACAAACAGCTTTATTTACAAGGAATGAAGATGCATACAAAATCTCTCAAGTGAAAATCTTAAGGGAAAAATAGATACGGTACACTGAAAAGTATTTATGCTTAAAGACTCTACAGTACACACTGTTTTTTTGTCCTCAGTCAAAATTTAAACCACAACTTCTTTCATCTCATTTGCATGCATTCCCTGTTTAGCATATAGTTCCTAAACTAGAAACAGCTATACATTTGCTAACAAACACAGGCAGCAGCTAAGGTGAATGCCACGAAGCTCCTGTAGATAATCTGCCATGTGCAGAAAAACCCAGCTGGTGGCTGGCGCCATATTTGGCAAATTATATACACTAATCCTTCCTTATCGTGATGACCCCCGTAGCCTGTCTAGGCTTCAAGGCCTGTCAACACCCCATTGTTACTGATTTATAAAAAGGAAGACCGGGCCCATGTGCCACACTCTATCCTTCTAACCTTGCCTATTAAAGGCAGGGTCTCTGCGGCGTCTGACACGGGGAGGGGGGAGTGGGCATGTATATATTTATGTGGGCAGCAAACAGCACTTCACCCTAAACAGAGCACTGAGAGCGCTGCAGGGCCCCGGGTCAGCAGGTCTGTTGTGGCAGGAGTGCACTCGAGGTGTCTGCGCTTATCCCTACAGCTGTGCTGGGAATTGCACACACCCTTGCTGAGGATGCACTGCCTTTACCACGCCAGTAGGGAGAGGCTGTGCAGAAAACCCCTCTGAAACAGCGGGCTCACCAACTGGGCCGTAACACAAGAAAGCCAGAGCAGTAACACCTTACTACATCATTTTTCTTGCTATTAACTACCATGGGGAACTACTTGCTCCAAATTCAGTGTTAGGGTTAATACATTACCCAGAGGAGCAAGGTACCAGCTGAGCTGAAGAGATTTTTCCCAGGCTTCAGAGAGGGGGGGAGCACAGCAAAACACCTACCAATACCAGTTACTCCAGCAGCTTCTTTGCACTGGAATCTGCACTTTCTTTCAAACTGCACAATCGGTGGTCCAGGGATTGTCCCACAGTGGTAAATCCCACCCATGGGGCTCGAAGAAACAGCAACAAATGTTTCTGTCCTGTTAGTACATATTGCTATTAGAACATGATCTGTTGATTTGCAGCAAAATATCCTATTGTAATGACAACCACAGCATAGGATTGCCAATTGGCCCATGTTTAGAGGTGATTACTGCCTTTGTATGCGTTCTACTCAGCTCCAGTTTTTGTAAAGGCTGTTCTAGTTTTACAGGCTGTCGCAAACCACAGAGCTGATCTCATTCCACTCCTTTCCCTCATCTCTTTGCCTCTGATGTAGATTCTGCACCAGTCACAGGGGATGCAGAATAGGCTTTCACCTTTGACTGTAAGCATGATAGGAGGGGAGAGAAAGGTGGCAGAAACATTATTAACTTTAAAATATTTCCTGTTCCTCCAAGATGAGAATAAATTGTCCCCATATGACTATGTGGTATAAAGATAAACTGTTGTCCACCCTTTAGGAATCCTCTACCACCTCAGGGTTTTCCTTCTACTTCCCTAAATAAAACCCTGCCTTGCTTCCCATAAATAACATTTTTTAATAATTTAAAAATATGTTCTGTTGTTGGGGTTTCTCTATTTTTTCCTAGCTGCTTATTATGTTTTTCAGTGGGTTCTTCAGATTCTGCACCCAATCCATATCTATTGTTTCATTAATGAGGCCAGCTAAGAGTCATATATTTCTATTTAGCTTCCTGGGCAACAAAATGGAAGCACGTGTGTGGGTAATGCTAACACAACCAAAGGCCTCCTAGGAATAGAGCGAGAACACAGTGCCTTTGATTTATAAATAGATATCACTATTTATGATGCATAAACAAAATGTTGCATGATTTGTAACACTAAACCCAGGCAGTTACACTGTTTAAAAAAAAAAATCCAAATGCCTACTGTCTACAGAAATAGAAACACTTATTTACGCAAGCATCATGAGGGCACGGGGGCTGATACTATATGAACTCCTGCCAATTAAATGAGGTACTTGCTAATTGCTGTCCCATATCTTCAAGGACCAAAGGGGCAGAACAGTGCCATGTGAGGCAACATGGTATCGTGTAGCAGAGCTGAACCCAATCCAGGTTAGATTTAATGTTCAAAAATGATCACATACTGTATTACTCGTGTCCACCAACATTTTGATTGCAGGAATGCTAAGCTCCTGGTCTTAACCACAGCCAGCACTTGTTGCTACTGAAAGATTAATGTTATCTCTGTATTTAAGTAACCCTCATATATGGCCAAAATTAGACTGTAAGAAGTCCAACGGTCTGGGAGTGAAATTGTTTTTAGCAGCAGCCTACAAACGCACTGCTTGGGCAAACCATCTGGGTCCCAAGGGAATGCTGCCCATTCTGTGCAGTCTAACGATGCTTCCCATGAGCAGGGGCACCGTCAGCACCTTGTGCATCACTGCAGAAATACTTCAGCAGAGGATAAGTCAGCTCCCTAACTTCCACTGGGCATGGTGAAGCCTTATTATCAAAAATTATGTGGATATGTGAAAGGGGGGAATTGAATTCACAGAGATAACATCCAACTAGAACATAAGGGTTTTGTTCTTACTTTTTTTAAATGCCATCAATGCTATTTCAGTGCTGAGGTTCTGTAACTAATATTTTCTACTCCTCCTGAAACATCTGTATTTGTCACTTATTTTGGCAAGTGTACTGCTAGCTTACTGCTCAGTCCTTCTGGCTGTGGAATGAACAGAGAAACATCTATTTTGCTTCCAGTTCTTACATTCCTAGGGTAGCCTATGCTTCCATAACTTTCATGTTATTAAACTCAATAAAAAAACCACAAAAATCTAAAGACAGTCCTGTGTGAAGGTGCCAGTACTTGTATTTGAACAAAATTACATAGCAATTTAAATTAATCAGAAGAAAATTGTGGGAAAATTTCTCTCATTTACCAGGTATAGTCACATAAGTCTCAAGATTTCAGCAAGTGTTCAATGGATTATGGATCAGGCCTAATTTATAACTAAATTTCCACAGTAAATCAATACTGCTGGTTAATGACATTGGTAGTTTACTATTGTGATTTTAATACTAAAATCCATATTATTAAAACATGGTGCAAAAATTAATGTCTATATTGCATTGCATCACAAAATAATTCAAGCATACAGTAGTTGTTGTTGTACATGAGACAATACCTTGATGAGTACCTTGATGGACAAATCAAGGTATTGGAATAATAATTGAAAAAAAAAAGGTGACCTACAGCTGTTTTCACGCTATTTAGGCTATCATATGTAGTATAGTAAAATGAAGTTTATTGTTTATGTGAGACTAAAACTGAATATCAGTGAAATCAAGCCTCATGTTTTTCTTTATCAGTATACATTGCCAATAGAATAGGTAAAGTACTCAAGCTTAAAAAATATTAACATTTTTAGGCACACTCACAGAGACTTATTTCTTCAAAATAGTCTTCTAAGCACAGGATCCTTAATCACGTTGCACAGGGTAGCTTATTTGCCACCTATTTTTGGTTTTTAATTCCTCTTTCATTGCTTGCACATAACTACTAATATGCAAACAAATATTTAGCTGGAAATGCTTCTTTTGAACACTTTTTTTTTTTTTTACCACAGACTATCCCTCTGAGAGTAAGCTGGCTTCTAGTTAAGACTTATTTCTTAAATTTTGCAATTTCTTAAATTTTGCAACTAACTTCTCTCTTCTAACAAGGTAATCCCAAGCAGGACTTTCAAGCACTGCAGAGCTAATAAACCTTACGCAACCACACACCTGAAACCCACAGAACAGCACTACAGGGCTCAGTGTGTGATGGCACAGTTTTACAAAAAAATCTTTCCAAACAGGACAGTTTCCATTTGGTTAGGACAATCTCACCAGAACTTTCAGTCACACCATCTTCTCATTTTTTTTATTTTCATCTTTTTAATATTGTTCCTAATGGGTCTTACTGGGTTTTTTAAACTACTGGTTAAGACTGTGCTTTCACAAAATATTGAACTCTTGAAAAAAATACACCTCTCCTGAGAACTGAAATGTTTAGGAAATATTTCTTCAATTAGCTGCATGGAAACATCCTGGACAAGTTCCGAGCCTGTACTCCTACGAATCAAAACTGCTTACCACAGAGATTTTTTTTTTTTAATTGGCTGTCAGAGCTTTTGTTCATTCCTGACGCTCTGTGCAAGGAGAATGAGCCCACTTCCCCTTCCTATCTGGCTAACTTCAACAGGAGTTGTTTTGTGAGCACTTGTACACAAAGGATGCCAGACTGAGTCTTTTCTGTACTGCAGTGAATACCTTTCTGCTACTGCAGAACCGTGTGCTTTAGTTTCCATGTCATCCCTCACATCATGTACCAAACATACACTTGCAAAGAGCTGAACCCACCCTACTTCATCAGTTATGACTCAATTTGCAACTCTGTCCTGCAAACTCGGGAGAAGATGCAAATTAATTTCACTAAGACTCACTTGCCCTTTCCCAAGCTTGGATGAGACAAAGGCATCTGTAATCCACTTTATCACACACCAGACAATGGGTAGGACACCACGGTTCGGCAATAAACAGTTCACACTAATAGCATAAAAGTGACTAACTGGTTATTGCCCTGTTGTTCTTTAGACAAAGAACTCCCTCTGTCTCTTCTCTCCATACAAAAGCTTTTCTTCATGCCCAACACAGGAAAAAGAGGGATGAGAGGACATTATGCCCTGTCCACACTCTACCCCATTCACAAAACCAGTGGTTTATTTAGAGCCCAAGCCTGATACAGTCTATGATCTTCATTACTATCTGCAATGTGTCCCCACTGACACCCAGCAGGATTCGTGCGTCTTAGCCCTCTGTGTGCTTCAAAAATGATGGACAGAGAAAGTATAAAACCAAAATTAAAATTAGTTTTGTTAAGATACGCTGAGCATGGACACTTTTTGTACTTCAGTAAAATGAGAGAAGACCATGAGTATTCTGAACAACAGTATTTTGGCACGGGTGTCCTTGGGAAAAGACAAAAGGGAAGGTGGAATACTTTAAAGAGAAGAAGAGTTCAGGCTTACACACTAATATTTGTAAAAGGAAGAATAAGGGAAAATGGTAGTTGAATTGAGATAGATTACTTATAGCCTGTGTGCCAATCAGTGTGCACCAAGATTACACTTTTTTTTTTTTTTTAAAAGGCACTTGGACAACTCTCCTGCACAGTTCCTGGCTCATTTGGAGATCCTGTCCCAACATGACCTCAGAAGGTACTCGGTGTCTGGCCAACACTGAGAACAAGAAAGACAGAAGCATTAACTTAAGACTGTATTCAACAGAAACCTTTGTGGCCTGTAATCCATGGGCTCATGATGATGCATTGGTTCAAACAAACTGAAGCAGAACAGCCCTACAGTTGTAAAAGAAACAGATGATTATCAGCCATTCTGACTAAAATTGTAATTTCAGAGAAAACCAGTAATAATTCTATATATATTGTAGTGATTTAAAGTAAATGCATGTGAATACCTGGCAGAAATAAAGGAAAATAATCATCTGCTGATGGACAAAACACTAACTTGTGTTGTAAGAGGAAGAGAAAAAGAAGAGGAGAGAGAAAAGATATCCTGTAATGCATGAAGTTCAGCAATTCTTTTCCCAAAATGTATGCATAACTACAAATGTTAACACCTGCTATTTTCAAAGCAACAGCAAATCCCAAAATATTTTTCAAATCAAGAATATATTGAAAAAAGAGAATAAGCATGGGGAGAAATCCAGGAGATAGCTCATAGTGATGTTGTGGAGTAGTACAGGATGGAAATTAAAATGAATACTTTACATCATTTGAATTAGAATTTCAGGCAAGAGACCTTTGTAGAGAAAGAAAAAACTTCTGATTGCACTGCCATCATACACCAAAAAATGTGGGGGCAGTTAAAGATGAGAATGGGAAGGCTTTAATTGTTACAACCTCCTATTTAGACAAAAAATAAGAAAAAAAGAAAGTATCATCTCCACATTTATTCTATGGGAAGCCTATCTGTTGAAATTTGAAAAGTGCAGCTTGAGATTCAGAGATATTCAGGAATACGGAAATGGACAACTTTTAAATTACTTTATCAAAGTTCTACAAATCTTCATTTGAAGAAGGCAAAGCAACCAGTATTAAGCAAATAAAGCTCACCTGCATCCATCTAAAGCACTTTATTAAACACAAATCTGAGGGTGAGATATTGCAAATGGTTAATGCCTGGGGCTTTCATTTCCAGACACCTGGGTTCAAAGCCTCACTTAGGCCACAACGAAGCCCATTTACAGATTTCACAAGCCAAATTTGATAGCTGTTTCCCTGAAATACTGACTGTATCTTTCCTCTTGTTTGCAAAAAATCTAAGTTCAGCACTAAGACCCATCTTACCCACAAAACAACCACTTCACATTGGCATAATTGGCCACCCCTTTTCACAGGAGGCCCAGGACAGAATAAGCAGGCTATCAGTCATGCCTAATGTACGCCTGCAATAGAAACTGGATGAACTGTGCAACTGGAGCCTTGCCTGCCATCTTCATCAATCTACTTGCTAATATGATTGTCATCATGTTCCTGCAGATCTTTGAAGGGGATATTAATGTAAGGATTATTTATATAAAAAAAAGATTGTGATTAACACCCAAAATCTACACTCAAAATATTCTAATAACTACATTTATCCAGAAAACAGTAAGTAGCAACTTCTGGAAAATAAATCTTACGATTACTTTTTATGATTTTCTTCTTAGTGTTTCTCCAATGAAAAAAAACTGCTTCTGCTTTAGGAAAGGAAGAAAATAATTTCTCTGTCCTAGAAACATTTTTGCTTTGTGCCCCAAAATTTTCTCCTCATCACCTTTTCTAGAGCAGAGATTAATCCTCATTTTATCCCTTAGAGAAAAACAGAGAACCACAAAGGAGAACTGCAACATTAATCCATGAATGACTATAAAGCTGGTCGATTTACTAGAACTAGACACTGCAAAAATACTACTGTTGTGTTTTTCTGCTGTTTTGTCCAAGTTCTGGCACTTTGATACTCAATTCTGTTTCTTAAAATACCAGACTTAACTCTGTTTTTACACTTCTACTCTGCTCCATCTAGTGGATTATTGATTTTTGCAATGAATGCTGCAACAATAGTATCCTAATATACCATGCTGGGTTAGCTATTAGGACAAGGGACCATGTTCAAATGATTATTTTTTTGGCTTTAGATGAAAGAAATTAAGTCGCATTCCTGGGTACCTGGATAAGACTATAGGATTCTGGCAGTGTGTTCAAGCAACATAAATGGGAAAATGGTGTCATTTAATTATATCACTGAAATGAGACTAAGTAAGGGACAGGCCTTGATTATAAGGGACAGGTGGCAAAATTTCTCCTGGTGCTTGCACAATTTACTAGGTCAGTCCTGGGGAAAAAGAATATTCCGTGCCTGTGTTGTTTTGCTAAAACATCAATATCCTCCAGGCTTCATAGCCTAGATTTCAGAGTTTTCTTCTTGCACTTGGTGATAGGCAAGTTTGATAAGCAAGGCACTTGATAAGCTGCTTTGTTTGCATGACAGGAATAGTTTTATCCAACCAAAGTCCCTTCAGTACCATTACAATTGTGGTGGGCTTTTTTCAGTGCAGTGCTGTTAGTAATAATCTCTTTAAAGACTGCTGAGCAGGTCTTCTGCTAACTTTTCAGAGGGATGTTTAACGTAATGAGAGTTTGATTGATGAGAAGAAAAATTAGGTAATTAGTCCACCCTTACGTGTAATTCACTTCAAATCAATGCAGCTTTTAATGGTAAGAATATTTGTTTTCTTTTCAAAAGCAAATATAAAAATACTTAGCCAACAAAAACCTCTGCATCAATGAATCAACAGTGTTTGTTCATACATGGAATCACTGGAACCAATGATTTAAAGATAATGCTATTTACATGCCTGGTAGGCGAGGTGTAGGATATATGCTCTCTGAAGCAATTTACAGCAGAAGAAGAAAATATTAATTTACTCTCCCAAACCACAAAAATTACTACATTATGCTTGGTTTCAATCAGGACTCTAGCCGGTAAAACATTAAAAAAGGGTCTATAAACACAAAACCAAAAGTTAATTGAAATATTAAGCCCAAGATTTTCCAAATAATTGGGGTTTCTTTTTAATATTTATAGTTTCTAGTTTTCTTTTCTTTCTTCTCTCTAACAAGATAGGCAGCTCCAGTAGTCAGTTATAACAGGATGAGATAAGACTAACTCCAGATTGATTTGCTTTTCAGGACTTTATTGTAACAGTATGCAGCCATATAGCACTTTCTATCAAAGAATCTTGAAGTCTTCCATAAATATTAATTCAATAAGCCTCACAACGTGCAGGTGAGCTCCATATTATTGTATCTGTTTTATTTTTGCTGGAGGCACACTAACTAGGGAAGTGTCTTGCTCTGGAATAGAAATTAAGTCTTGCTTCCAATCGTCTGATTCAATCACTGGAATTACTCATTCCATGAAAACCCATCTGCCCCCAGATCAACAGTAACTTTTGTCACTGACTTCTGCAGAGCCATGATTTCATGAAAAGACAAAATTCTTCCATAGTAATTTGCAACTAAACTCTACTTTTTAAGTTCAACATCCTGCATTAGTTATCATATCTTCATGAAGTTTCCTCCTAGAAACAGATGACTCATTTCAACAGAGAAGCATAAATATTTTAAAGTTTTTAGGTATGCACACAATTGACCTGATACATTATAATAGCTCAGGCAATATGACAGTATACTCCTTTGTTCTGTGCTGCTGTAATTCACGAAAGGCAAAGTTCTGACTTTGCAAATAGAATTGCAGACTTAATTTTCAGAAGTGACTTCCATTTTTACATTCACAATTTTGCAATCACCGTAGTAGTGAGAACAGTGATATGCATTAAGGTAATTGATTGTGCTTTGAAATCAAGTAATCAAATGAGCATCAATTAAGGCTGCAAATGTTTGAAGCCACAGAACTACAAAGCAAAATTATTTTTCCTTGTAAGCTTCCAGCAAAACATACTAAGCAAAACTCTATTTTCTTTCTGGATTGGCCTCACACCAAATATTTAGTGAATATATTTAAGATTCCTTTTGGGTGATAAATTAATTCAAATAACTGAGGTCTAAGTGTGGACTTCTTCTATTTCAATATTTCATTTTATACTTAACCAACTCCCACAAAAGATATGTACCACAGTGCCTAGCTTTTGCCACCTGACCCACCACATGGAGCTGGAACCTAAAGAGATCCAAGCTTCTGAACAAAGCATGGAGGAATGCAGGCTCTCAGGGCAGAATATCAATAAGCCAACACACATACTGGTGCCACCTCCACCTAGTTTATGTGTACAATATATGACCAATTCTCAGACCAGTGCTTCCACTAGATTTCCTGGAAATGCCTTGCTCCTTTCAGGACTCTTGGCCACCTACTCAATTTTCTGCAGGAAGGGAGGTCAACATGCCTTTTCTCCATCAAACTTTTCTTCTCTTAAAAAATGTACCTTCAGTTCCTTCCAGTTTAGACCCCTTACACAGATTTAACATTCTCCTCTGTATAAGGAATGAAAAGGTATTCCCACTCCTGGGGAAAAGCTCTCTCTAACTGATATAGTGAAGGTGTGGAAAAACTAAAGCAGTCATCCTGGCTGCAGAAACATCACCTCTCCCTTTCCTGGCTGCTGCTGAGGCACCACAGCGGCATCACCAGGATGGCACAGGAGAAAGCGAACATGGACACTGTGTGTGGTGTCCATGTGCTGAGGTGTGACAGGGTGCTCTGAGAATGCCTGCCAGATCAGGCTCTCAGGGGACTAACAGCAACATCCCTGCTTCCAGAGCTAAACAGAAGATACCTTGTGAGCTGTTCAGACCTGTCAAAACAGACACTCCTGCATTTGCACAGAAGTATGATGCTGTAGATAGCTACAGAAATTTTAAGGGCACTCTAGAAACTATAGCGGCATGAACTCCAACACCTGGGAAATTCCACTTTTTAAATTTATCCCAGGATGACAGCTTTGGATTAAAGCAGATAAATTCCACCGATCATTCATTTCACTTTACGTAAGTGGAGTATATTGGTGGAATCATTTTTGCTTGGATTGTCATTATATATGCAAAACTCCCTGAAGCTCAGGTAATCATTTAACATCCCAGATTAATACTAAAACAAAACAAAAAAAAACCCAACTTGACTATTTTTGAGGTCCAATAAAAGGCAAAACAACTTTTAAAGACTGTTTGATATCTCAACCTGAACCTGCTAATACCTACACTACTGCAGATAAGGTTTGGTGCTTCACTGATTCCAGTGAAAATTACCAGGAAAATCCAATCCCATAATAAGTGTTGGCAGCACCGCATCCTGAAATTGTAAACTCCTGAGGCACAAACCTGTCTATAAAACTCATGGACATCTAAGATTCTATAAAAATAATAATGCAGTCAGCTTTATGCAATTTTCAGCTAAAAATCAGTCAATCCCTCTTTCTCTGCCCTCCCTCCCCCACACAGTTACCACAGAAATTTTGTTCTGTTAGGGTAATATATATTTTTAGTGCAAAATTTCAACAGGAACCATTTTTTATGGTCTACTAATAAACCCTTGAAAACAGGGATTTATAATGGAAACAGTGACGGACCCTTAACTACAGTGTATGCAACCATAATAAAAAGAATTAATGTAGTCAATTTGTACTACTGTTCTCAGAACAAAAAAAACCCTCTATTTCAACTGCAATCCTTTCAACAGCTGATTGGCAAGCCTGTCCATTTCTAGTCTGCAGTGTTGTCAGTTGTCTTCAACATGATAATGAGCCTGTCACCATATTCAAATAGCCCTGTGACAGCATGTTTTGTGAGCATGACGTCCACTGCAAAGGGTCTGTCAAAAAGCACCTTTCAGAAAATGAAAAGAGAATGCTTTTCTGATGATAAATCTAATTTCTTCATAGCTAAAAGAGTGAAATTTTTCATCTGATTTTGTCAGTGTTGTGTTGCATTTGTATCTTCAGATAATCCTGCGTTCTGACGCATAAAATTTTAAAGTTATCTGTAAAGAAGAAGTGAGAAATAATAATCTTTTTTGAGTTCACTGGAGGCTTTGCATAAAACTGCAGTACTGCTGGCTTTCCATCAAATTAAAACTGGAGGGGGGAGGGAATGGCATGGAAGGGCAGCTTGCAACCAAAAATAAATAAGGCTCCCAGTAAAGATCTCAAAGTCTACACAAGCTAGGGTCTCCACTCTTCCCCAAAGAACCTATTAAACACACTGCCTTGCTCTGTGTGGTCCTAGTTAAGTATGACCAGGTTGCATGAAATTCCCTGGCTTTCAGACCAAGGCGGCAGAATGTGGACACAGGCAGAGCTTCCAAGCACTGCCGCAATTCAGGGTTGCACACACAGTTCCACACACTGTGTATTCCACATTCAGCTGCCACTCATGCTACTTGTCAGCTGGGGAAACTTTCACCAAGAGAAAAATTTTAGTATTTTGGCAACACAGATTCCTCTCCATGTGTCTAAGCATCTTCTATTAATATCAAGGGGAAATGTGCAGGTACATTGAAACACAGCACTTTATTTTCCCTGTTGACAAAAGCTACCCTAAATTTCATTTCATCTTCTAGGATTCTTTTCACTAGTAGCTGACTGAGGAGTTCACATGTAAAGGCAAGTGTTAAAAAGAGAAATGTAAAACCCCAAATGAACAAGCAATAAACCTTTCTCTCTTTCAGTCACTGGATGAGAAAGGGGTGGACACGGCTGGACTTTGAAGTCCCAGGCTGAAAGACACATTAACCTCAGAGCAGAAGTTCCACTTCCAGCTGTGCCTCTAACACCACATGTGACTTTTACTAAGCAACTCTTGTTCTCTTTCTCTGAGTTTTAATATTGTAAAATGGGGGCATTACTGTCTAGGCATTACAGGTGTTCTCTAAAACATAAAAAAAATATATTCTCTGAAAAAAATTGTTGAAAAGCTCCTGGCACATTAGCTACAGAAAAATCATGCTGCACAAGCCCGAGGTGTTTCAAAAGTATTAAACAAGTTTGTTTTCTTAAATATGGGTGAAAAACAGCAAACATGTAACATTAGGGTACTAAACATGGCCTTCCCCTGCTAACTACTGAACAGTATCACAATTAAATATTTTACTATTACTACTACCACATGTTTTTCAGGCCACTAAGAACATCAGATGGACAATCACATAAGGCTACACTCTAAAGGCTGTGCCTGCAAGAATCTGGTGGGGTTTGTATGAGGTTAGGGGCAGACAGATACTACAGGTGTGAAGGCACAAATTATCTTTACCCCTTTGTCATCTTCAACATTTGTCTTTGAAAGGACTTCCCTGCTTTTGTCTCCCAACCTCCATTTTTTTTCCCTTCTGCTTACACAGATGAATAAATACTAATATTTATTCTGTCTATAATTCATGATGAAAATTATGAGTGAATAAGGAATTTGATTAATTCAGGTCTACCAAGCTGAAATAAAACAATTTTACTGAAAGTCGACTTTTTTTTTTGTTCATGCAAGAAATCCTTAATATAGAGGATCTGTATTTTAAATTTGGAAAATACAGCATGATATACCACCCTTGATCATGTAATTTAATACACCTGTAACTGAATAAAATGCAAAGGTAGGATTATTACAATTTTAAGTGAAGGCAACTAGGTACATGCAGCTTTAGATAGCACAAATGGACAATCAACATTAAACATGACTGATTTTTAAATTCTTCATTGCTCAGCTGGAGTGAAGTATTACAAGGCCAAAAAGCGGAGCTATGGACAGCTGGCTTTGTGCAGTACCACTTCTCCGCCTCAATTTTCAAGCCATTCATTTCTTTTGGGGGGGGGGGAGGCAGGGAAGGAGGGGGAAAAAGGAAAAAAAAAAAATCTAAACTAGGCCATACAAATGTACAAAGAAAGCTTGGGTCTCTAGGACTTTCATTGTCTCAGGGAGTCGTCACCACCCTGATCCCTCATTAAAGCTGAAGAGATGCGGGAGCGGCATTAAAATGAATGCAAACCATTTGCCGCAATCTTCTGCTCACACCATCTCCAAATGAAGGCAGGCATTGCATAATCCAGGCAGCTCGAGCTCCTGACAGGTGGATGATTTATGCTCATAGTCGGAAGAATCGGAGAGCCTGCAGAGGACACAGCGTGAGCAAGGTGGTGGCGAGACAGATGCTCTCAGTGGGCTTGCAGAGGCTGGCAGGCTCCAGCTAGCTCAGGTGCAACTTGAACACTTTAGTACTGAACTCATATTGCCTAGATTCCAGCACAGCAAGATACCATTTACAATATTATGTACAGTAGATATACTATCAAACCTATCTGTGTGCTGTTTATCTATGTGTGTGTACACACACACACAAAATACATACGTTTTTTTCTATTTGCAGTTCAACTGACTGTGTTCGAGTACCCTTTGCACGTGCATATTTTCCACCGAAAAAGAAAGGGCAGATTAGGACAAATTCTGCATTGTTACAGCCACATAGCATAAGTGAAATCACCAGAGTTGAACAGATGTAAGTGGGGGAAGAATTTGGCTCTAGCTTTCAGAGAACAGGGATAGGATATCTGGGATACTGAAAATCCTTTCAGTTTTAAGAGTGCTTGAAAGCTAGAAAAAAAAATGACCAGAGAAAAAATCAAAACACCCACAGGTTCAAACAT